>JAGDQP010003531.1:67880-93085 GCA_022664845.1 Lepisma saccharinum | reverse complement strand
ACGGGAACTTCATAAAATGAAAATTCATGGCAGGGCCGCGATCGCCAAACCTCTGGTCACAGCAGTAAATGCGAAGCGGCGTATCCAGTGGTGCAAGGACCACAAGGAGTGGACGCTTGATCAGTGGAAACACGTAATGTATTCCGATGAATCGACCTACACCTTGTTTCCAACAACCGATCGTGTTTACGTATGGAGAACACCGTCGCAGGCCTATGATCCAGACTGTCTGCGCCCAACTGTAAAGCATGGGGGTGGTTCTGTTACAATATGGGCAGTGATATCGTGGTTTTCTGCAGGTCCCATCATAGACCTGCATGGAATGATGAATGCTAAGGCGTATGAGGCCATTTTGGGGGACCAGGTTCTACCCATGGCCCACACATTCTTCCCGGATGGTGATGGCATCTACCAAGATGATTTGGCATCCTGTCACGCTGCAAAAAACGGTGCAATCATGGTTTGAGGAGCATGACCAGGAGCTATCACACCTCCCCTGGGTCCCACAATCACCAGATCTGAACATCATTGAGCCATTGTGATCTGTGTTAGAAAGGCGTGTTCGGTCTCATTACCCTCCACCATAATCCCTTAAGGAACTGAAGCATGTTTTGGAGGAAGAATGGTACAAAATTCCACACACCACGATTCAGGATCTGTATACGTCCATTCCACTTCGGATCCAAGCTGTTTTGGACGCAAAAGGAGACCCCACACCATACTAGGTATGATTTTCACACTTTTTCAAACGTTTTAGATTTTTTGTCCAACCCCTGTATATATGTATAAGAATACTAAGATTAAGAACTCTTATAATTATTTGAAGTGTTCGAAGAATTTCAAATGCGTTACGCTGTCAAGGCTCACGACTTAGGTGGCTATTCATAGAACCTGGTTTAACATTATTTAGTGATTCATAGGTAATGAGACGCACTTATCATGCAAAAACTTCCAGAATAACCTGCAGAATTGTGATCATCCTTCGAATCGCTATTAATCTTCGCCTGTTGTTATTTGATATATGCCGAATACCTACAAGTATGGGAATTGTACGCCTACATCTATCTTCATCCATGTTGCTTTTTGCCTTATTCACTTCGCATCAAACTACCTTGACTTCGCATTGCCCAATACTCACTCACATTACGCGCGGAGGGTTTTCAGCTGTTTCCAGACTTGGGTGACATCTGTGGTTAAAATTTTAAACTTATTTAATTCTGAAATGTGTGCATAACCTAAGTGAACGGGCCGTAGCAAAACGGAGGACCATTGAATTCGGAAAGGGGGAAAATGCTAAAGCTCGGTAGAAGCCGGATCTAGTTTGACCATGGGTTAGGCGCGGATTGTACATTTTCGTTTTTAATTTGTTTTCATTTTTCTTTCTTATAATAGACCACAAAAGTCTTCTGTCAGATCCGGTTGGTTGTCATGGTAACCCGCCATGTTCAAGTCTAAACAACAGTGGTTGGTTTATGTAGTTTCTTCGATAATAATAATTCATCATGGGTATGTGCTTCGTACCAGATTGCAAACGTTACAATGAGAGAGAGACATGTCGCTTTAAAAGGATGAAAACCAGAAAAAGAAAAAAAAATCAGCCATTACTTCCACAAGTTACTGTCTACGTTCCTACCATCTAACTTACTTGACTGTTCACTGTTGTTTAGACTTGACCCCCGCCGCTGCTATGGCAACCAACCGGATATGGCGCCAAGCCTTTAGTCCTCCATAATGAAGAACAACCAACAGCAATACATTCCAACAACTTCTAGTGGTGCGTGTCCCCGGTGGGTGAGTGGTAACGCTCGCTGCCTTAAGATCAATAGATTCCGGGTTTGATACCTGGTGGGGACACAACTGGTTCGTAGCCCACGTTAAACTTTAGGCCCTGTCCTTAGAAGCTTACTAGGTCGTTTAGGACGTTAATAACAATTTAATCAATTCTACTCTGCAATGTAAATCTATGAAATAATTTAAAGTAGTGAGTGTTTTGTTTTTATCATGCTTTAGATAATAAATTTGTAAGGAATATTCCAATCGTGGTAATTTCGTTACATAAAACCTCTCAATATTGAACAGAAACATAAAAAAAAATGTGCATAAAAATAAAGCAACGCGTTTTTAACGTACGTAAAAGGAATAAGTGAACCGACAGGTTCTACTGTACATTGTTTCTATTATTATGTTCTTTGAGCTGTGTAAACTTTATTTTTATGTAGGTCCTACTTGAACGCTCAGAATACTTAACTAATCTTTCATTTCTAATTTAAAGATCAAACACCAGATGGCAGAAACCAAAAGCCTCTTCTAGTTACAGGGTTTGTTCATCTATATTTGTTTTATTGTCTATGAAAGCAACAACAACAATGGCAGAGGAGGAAGGTTTGTGTGCTGAGTTAAATTGAAATTTTGCACATTTTTCTTTAGTTACTAATTATCCTAAGATTATGTATAGCGTGATACGTAATTACCAAGCCGAGATTATTGTTAGGAGTTTTGTTTCGCAAGGCTAAGGGAGTGTAAGCAGAGAAATATTTAATTTTAAAGTCATATGGTCAATTAGAAGACCTACGCAAGTTATTTATTTTCAAGTGAGAGGAAAATATGAATTCCGTTTTTTTAAAGTAGTTTCGGACAACGGACAGACTATAATATTTAATTGCCACATATCTTACGTAAACTAATGTCAGTTTTAAGTTAGACAATGTATTTTTTTTTTTAGTTCGTACCCGGTGGGAGGGAACCTACGCAAATGTTTTTGGTTGTAAGAGACTAAATAAGGATATTCCAAATGTGGAAAGTTGTATGGTTAGCATACTCAGCTATGTAAGCTGTAAACACAGCTGGGAGATAATGCAAGCGAACTAGTTCTCAATTTATAAATGAAACTACAATTGATGTTTTTCACTTAAAAGAAGAAGAGATGACAGGGGCATGGAAACTATATAATCATTTTGTTTTTCTAACCTCGAAGTCTGTCAGTGTATGCTATATGCTGTCAGTCGTGTAATTTTAGGATACAACTGGATCGTAGAGCTTTTAGGTATATGTATAGTTCATTACAACAGTCAAATAAGATTAATTTAATTTATCTGTTAAGACCTATGAAAACAATCTAAATCGAGAAGGTAAGACTACATGACGCATAAACTATGGGTATAGTTAATTTATATTGGAGCCCAACAAACTGCCAGAAACGTCCATTAGGAATGCCCAGTTTTATCTGCTACTAGCTGTGGTCGGTCTCCTATTAAAAATTAAGGTACAGATAGTGCAGTTGGGCATTAGGCATAATTTCATACTTCAGTGTTGAAACTCACATTTGTTCTTTTCCGCACTCTTATCTCACAACTTAGGCGCCACCACCACATATGCGTTTTTCCGGTTTTCCTTCACTATCTGCACTCTATCACTTCTACATATTCAGCATCGTGAAAATCGATCTACAATTCACTTTTCATTGCTTTTGCGACTTGGAACTTTAGTAAACGATCTCTTCTACGTCTCAAACGTGGATCCAGTAGGTGCTATGTACGAGAAAAATATAAATATGCCAAAAGTTACATTAGGTTAGAGTATTTTTTATATTGATGCATTGGAAATATTACAGTTCATTAACAGGGTTAGGTTAGGAAAGTCAGGTTAGGTTAGTTCTTTTACGCATTTTGAAATTTTGCACAGTTCACTGTAATAGATATTAGAAAAATCAAGCTAGTTTTCTTTTTATTATTAATCACTTACTCTTAGTTGGAAATGTTACTGAGAACATCGACATTCGTTAGTTAAGAGAATCGTTACAGAAAACCGGGAATTCTGAACTAAAACCAGTATTCCAAACACACAGAACGTGCCTTCATACCGTCGGCACTTTTGATATCACTACATTTTTAAGACCTTGTTTCTTGAGAAGTACTTTGCTAAACTTCACTCCTCCTAAATGATTTTACTTATTACACATTGCCGAACAAAGTAGATTCCCAATTCTACCTGTAAATTATCCATTTTCTAACTCCCACTTGCACTATCTGCACCAAAATTAAATTTTAGGAACTTATACTTGTGCGCTCAAAGGAACTTCCTTTTGGCCTCGCGTGTGTTCCTGAAGGTTAAAAAAAAGTATAAGTAAATAAAGGTAAACAATTTCGCCAATAAGAAAAACAATTATCTGCCATGTCTTCCCATTTCTCATACTGGGCGTAGACGAAAGTTTTCAAGAATTAGTATATAATTGAAGAGTTTCCAAGTTGGGTTGGGGTTCGCAGTGTGTTAGGAGTTAGAATAGGACTGAAATGGAGAATTAAAAAAAAATCCTTTACCTGTCTATTTATTGCTTGCTGTGTTTATGTATAATTATTAATTTAGTTATTCTTTATTTCGTGCAGTTAGTTTTATGTGAGATTTCTTGATCGGCTTTTGACTGTTCTCCTCATATTCACTTCCGATATCTGCAACAATGTGCGATTCTCGGCTGCAACATTCCTTTTTTGTATGTTTGCACTATGTGCACGTCTTTTCGAAATACCTTTGCTATTTTTCTTCGTTTTCACTCAGCGTGTCATGCAAGTACTTTAAATTGCCTTTAAACAAGTGCACATACCTTCTTCTCTTCCCATTAAATAATTCGACGGATCACGCATTTTGTCTATACACGTGGAAACGAATGGAGGCAAGGTTCCTTTACGAACATTACATACCTACTGTCACTTTCGAAGAATTCACGTGCTACATCTACCCGTTGATGGCGCTCTGTGATACCACCGTTCTGGTACAGGCTTGGTTGCAACCCACGATTACACAGTAATGCCGAGCAAGTGCTAGAGAGCGAAGGCGAGTTAATGTCAGGTTTTTTCGTTTTTCTAGCACTATGCGTTAAGGGTAAGTTATCATAAATTTGCGTTCTCAGCCACAATAATAATTACTTTATTTGCAGTTGTTCAAGATGGTGTGATCAGTTTTCACCCACATCATGCTAGCAATGGCCGTCCACTTCGTACTTTGAAGCTGCATTATTGTAAGCAAATTACACACTTTCGACAAGAATCGGACCGCGCACCTTCCTTGATTTGGCGGCAAAAGTTCGTTTCTCCCGTAAATTTTGCGTTTTCAGGCGACGTATAACAGCACCATTTATTTTTTAAAGATATTTTATTGACCCTCGATTCAAATCTTTTTAGGTCACTTGATAGCAAAGCTGTAGAAAAAGGGACCTTATAACGCCGCTCAGTTTGTCCGTGTCCACTAATTAAATCTCAGGAACCACAAGGTGCGTGCATAAGGTGTTGTTGGAAAGGTGTTGGCTAGACTAGTTCAGAGCCGCTGGGATCGTCCTGACTGGTTCAGTGCTGCCAACCTATTCCTTAGAAATTCAGTTGCATAAAATACTTCAGTTCTCTTAGACCAAAGCACCAAACTGTTGTAAACATTATTCGACACAATAGAAACACTCTAAGTGTCCTGTTCCCCAAGCACCCCGTTGTTAGTGCTGCAAACCCGTGTCCAAAAATAATTTGAACCAGAAGGTGTAGAGACGACGTTGTGGTATTGTTGGAGAAGTCTTCGCTTGACTAGCTCAGAGCCGTTGGACCGTCATAATCAGGCGCCGCAATTGTCAGTGTTGCCAACTAATTTAAAAATTCAATATTCATTTTTTCAATTTGCTTGTATAATGCTGTACTTATTTGCACCAAAATTGGCATAAACAGTATTCGACACATATAAAAGGACTTTGGGTTTGTCCGACCCTAAACGCTCCAGTAATCAGTGCTGCCTACCTATTTTATAAAAATGAATGTTTGTGTGCCTGAGGATCAAGGGACCGAGCCTTCGCAATTGTTGTTAGAATCGCAGCGCTAACTTGTTCATGAAGAATCACTGTTAGAAGTTTGATACTGCTTTTTAGTTGACTATATGGCATGGCCTATGAGCAAGTAAATGTTCACGATCTGTACTTGGGTGGAATTTGTGTGGTTTCGGAAAGTGAGAAATCTGATTGTTAGAAGAAGGAGCATTGACCTCTTAGCCTTCTGTTACTAATTATGAACTCTCATAGTGCTGTTTAGTGTAGAAAGTGTTTTGTCTGAAGAAGGTATGTTAAGTTTACTGTTTTGTTTTTTTTCATATTAAAGTAAATGGTAGTCTTGTAAGAGTATTTTAATTAAGGTATGAATACAGGGCTCCAACATAGTTAAATCCAGAAAGTTTAAAAGTAGTATTTGCGCCACAACTTCGTTATTGAACGGAGATATCTTTTTTTTTCTTTCTTCAGAACTAGGTCTTTATTTTAATTTGTTTAAAAATTATACTTAATCCTTAAATTTTAAACAACATTGTAATGGTAAAAAGCTTTGTATTGACAAAAACCTCGACCTGGGCCTCAGATGCCTAAAGGCCATGAACAAAATCCACATTCAAATTGAAAACAACCTTAAAAAGAAACCATTAAATATCGAATCATCAACTCAAAAGTTACTGGCTAAAAATCTGAACAAAGGTCGTCATTTTTCACTGTGGTGGCTGACTTTTGTAATGACCCCTTTTCCCCGTGGTGGTGGTTTCGGTTCAGTCAAGCTGATACCTACAGCAGTTCCAGTAAACGCAAATCGTAGCTGATCACGATAAACGACTTACCAGCTAGATAAACAGAGTAGAGGGCCAATATGGCGAGGACTTATAAAAAACCCCACAAATTTCCATTGGTGGTAGTTCACGTACTCTTTCATACTCACCATGGTACGTAGCCGTATTACTTTTAGTAATCATACATAATTATATCTATAATCTGAGATACTGAGGAACACAAAGGAAAGATAAATGCTTTGGATTGATCCTTTTAATATGTTAATTATATAAGCCTTAAGGCAACAAATAACACGATATCTTAACAATATGCACATAGGTGACGTCATCAACTGTTAATATTCCATTGTAACAGTTAGAGTGCAAGTAGTCGTTTCTGCAATTAACAATCGTAATAACTAGCTTGGTTTTAATATATGATCATTTCTGACATGGCTAACGATACCATCATTCACCCCAATACACACTCACACTTATACATTTGACTTGGTTCATTCATACTCAAAAGAACACGTTCTATGCAGTAAAACGCAAACGGCATAATATAACAAATCATTGAGACGGTATACGACGTAACTACTGAAATCAGATGCTAATGAGCCTGAGATGCTGCTTTCAATGCCATAAGAGAATTCAAGTTAAAAAAACAAAACAAAACAAAAAAAAAACAACAACAGTTTGGGAGTCGCTTTTCATACATAGGATGTTTTATTATGCATTTAAGCTATTGATGCGACGGGGCTGAAATTACTTGAAATCTGTATGTTAAGATTCCTAATATAATGGCAATGAACTATTTCGAAAGTGCATAAATTTAGAAAGGGATATAGAAAAAAAGATGTGTTTCTATAGAATTGCCACACTAAATACTCGCCTGCGATTATTATCCCCACACCACTATTTTCTGCTTGTGCTTCCGGATTTTGTATGGAGTTGAAACTTTTCCGCTGCTTTCTGCTGCCTTTTGGAAGGTATTTTGTATATTCGTCAACGTTGTTATACTTTTCCTAAGGTTCTTAACACCATGGCCTTTTGTAGAGGAAAGAATGATCTTTCTCTTTTTTTTTTATTTTTTATTTACCAGTAATTTAATACATTATTATACTAGGGACGTTCGAATGGTGGACTCCGGTCCGGGTCCGGAACCTTTTATTCCGGACCTCCACGGTTTAATACAAATTTAAAGTTATTTATGGCCTTTTGGCACCCTTGGCTCACGCCGGTTTTGATACGATGTTCATGAATATTGTGTAAATTGATTATATATACATACTTTACTAGTTGAAAAAAAAAATGTAAATGAATTCATTTCTTTTTTTACTTTTTTGTAATTTCACAATTATACGGAGTAACTAATAACTGTACTGTCAGTGTCCTTTTTCATTTATTTATACCGAGTTGCCATAGCTCAGTGGTAGAACGTTGGTGTAGCATTCGGGAGGTCAAGGTGGGCTCGGTCCCAGGGGACAGGGACCATCCTGACTGAGTTTTTTTTTTCTTAGTCACATCGGGCAAATTCCGAGATGGCACCTTGAACATATTATGCCCTGGCCGATACCTTCGCGAATCCTTTCCCCTCCGCTAGCCTGACCTGACCCTCACATGCCTAAAACCTATAAATAAAATTCAAATTTATTTATGGCATTTAGGCATCTACGTCTCGGGCCGGGATGCGAGATGGAACCGGTCATTACTTAAGTTGAATGTACCATCCTGGAATTTGCAAGGTGTGATTGACGAAAACCTTGCTTAGTCAGGATGGTCTGCCGTTTGTATATAACAGAGGACGTCTTGAATACGAAGTCAACACTCTATTCTCTGATCTACGGCCGCATGGTCTTACGTCTTATACATAGTCGACTGATTATCTGGATCACGAGGTCTTTTTATTGAGATATTACCATTCATCCGGTCCTCAGAAAAGATGATTGGAGACCCTTTTCCCTTCACTCCGTTACTCTACGAGGAGCTTTCATTCAATGTGTCAATTTTATAAAAGCACGAACACATATAACACGACACCCGATGAGATCACCGATCGCTTTGACCTTAAGGTTATTTCATCTCTCTCAGCACGTAGGACTTCGGAAGTATGGAATGATTTTGCGTAGAACAGAACGGGAACATCCCTATTTTGAGAGAGAAAGAGAGAGTGGGAGGTGGTAGAGGAAACTGTTGCTGCACACCTATATCGAGGAAGAGAGAGAAAGATAAAAGATCAAACACCGCACCCAGTACACATGAATAATTATTACCCTTGCCTCTGAGTTTTATAGTACGTAGCAGGATTTTCCTCTTCGAACGGTTATCATAGACTAAATGACTACTGTATATTCCGACGCTAACTTGAATTCAGGACTATACGTACAATGTTCTCTGTAAAAAAAATACTGAGTTTTCAACTTCGTGAGAGAGGATGTCTGTCACGTATGAACTAGGTTCTGTGTGTGTGTGTTTACTGCTTAGTTCAGTGTTTGGCCGCTCAGCACAAGGGAACTTAAATCTGAAACGGGTTATAAAGTACTACCATTATTCCACGCAACCACGAGGTGATTAGAGTGCAAATTTAGAGCGTTTAGTAATGATCGACTTTACCTGTGATGACGGTAGTGTACACACTGCATGTGGTAGGTTTTATGTGAACAGAAGTAGTGAGGGTGTTGTTTTCGAAAGTGATGTGCACGGCAAGGAATGTGATTATTTTGTTAGAGATGAGCAAAGTGAACTGGACAACTCGAAATTGGTTCAACTGTTCTAGGAATATGTTGAGACTGGTTTTACCATGAGTCCTTAACATCACGATATAATCCAAGAACCTTATCTTGAGTAGTGGAGTCAAGGCCTGAGTTTGCAGGGCCTGTAACCAAACAGATTACCCGTGCATCCTCACACGTTCAACCCACTCAAACCTCCAACACTAATCCTAACCCACCGGCTCTAATCACCCAGTTACATCCTAAACTAACCAAGGTCAAACAAATCCTACATTCTCATTTCCACATTCTACAATCTGAGCCAGACACATGATCAGCATTCCCCACCAAACTGAGATTAGTTTTTCAGCATCCCCCTAATCTTAGAAACATCGTGGTCCGTGCGATTCCTTCCTCGCCACCACCCCAAACCGGCGCCCGTATATACAAGAGACCCAGATGTAGGACCTGCTCCATTTTCATCACTTCTCCCACAGTCATATCAATACTGTTAATGGCCGGTACACCCTAAATCCCAAGGGTACATACCACACCTCTAATGTAATATACATCCTAACCTGCAAGTTCTGTGATGCCTTTTATGTGTCGGAAACAGGTTGTGCTCTTAACATTCGTATTATAACAACCATCATAACTTCTGCACTATCAACAAACGGGATGCCCCAGTCTCCTTATGTCTCCTGGTTGCCATAATCCACATTTTACCCCCTGCGACCAGCACCTCAAAACGCCGTCTGTGGGAGGGTGCCTTTATTCATGGTTTGAGTGCGAAAATGAATCCTGGTCTTATCCTTCAATAACTCTAAACCTCCCGTTTGCTCTGCATTTTCAACACTTTTCCTTCCACAATTCGATCCCGAACTTACACGCTGTACAGTTGTCAGTTGTTCTCCAAACTTGATGCGTCGTCCGCTACGTGGTGTCACTGTCGTCGTCGTCTTTTGTTTAAGCTACATGCGTGCTTCTTTTCCTGTACAAGCAAGAAAAAGGTCTTATATACCGAAATTTCGCGAAAAACTATGTGTGTATTATTGTGTAAGAGAGTGTGTGTGTGTGTGTGTGTGTGTGTGTGTGTGTGTGTGTGTGTGTGTGTGTGTGTGTGTGTGTGTGTGTGTATGTGTGTATATATATATATATATATATATATATATATATATATATATATATATATATATATTAGTTCTCCCATGAAACAAATAAGCTGTAAAGAAATTCCTTAATTTTTATCATAAATTTACCGTACAGATTTTCTTTTCATCTGCAAATTTACTTTAACTAGGACCCGCTACAGACTTTTAAGCCGTTCGCATATAAACGGGAGTTTGTTGTATTCCATTTGTATTCACGTTATTGTCTTTTTTCTTTCTTTCTTTCAGAACCACTTGAAGAAATTGTGCCCGATGGACCACGATATCCTTGTAATGTGTGTGGACGAAAGTTTGCACTTCCTACGCTTGAGAAACACACTCCCATATGTGCTAAGCATGCAGCCAAGAAAAGGAAAGTGTTTGATTCATCCAAACAGAGACTGCAAGAGCTTCAAGAAGAAATGCCCAAAAAAAGGAAAAGTGTTGCTGTCAAAAGTACGGAAAAACGTCCTCCTTCCAGCTGGAAGGATGAGCATATGGAACTCGTCAGTTCAGTTCGGGAAGCAAGGATTGCTTCAGCGAAAAAGACTTCAGTGGCATCCAAGCATTCCGTTAGTTCAGGCAACGTAAAGTGTCCTTATTGTGAAAGGAGCTTTGGCCCGAAAGCCATTGATCGCCATGTTTCATTCTGTAAGGAGTTAAAGGCAAGGATACCTCAGAGTCCTGTAAATCTTCAGGCTAAGGAAAGACAGGATGCTCGCGTAAAGGTGAGTTTATTTTTTTCTTGCGAACCATTGTCCTTATTGGTATTGGGTAGTCATTTTTACTAGAAATAACTTTTTTTACGCTAACGTCATAAAAATTTCATTTACTAAAATGTTAAGTACTCAATAACAACTACAAGCCTGAAAGAAAACCATTGGTTAAAAGTTTTTTTTTTTTCAGTACCTTTATCAAAATTGCCCACATTATTAGTCTCTCATAATTAGTCTTATCGACCTTTATTGTAAGAAAGGAAGATATCGTATAAGGCATTTAAACTCTAATCGCCATATTTTTGGAAGTTTAATGTCAACTGTTGCCAGGTCATATGGCTAAACATATATGGAATGTTGCTGAAAATGGTAAGGATGTTGATCAACATGTAGTATATTACTAGGGGTACGCACAAAGCAAGAGTTATGCAATGTTTCTGGAAGACCTTCTTTAATTGTGACATGATACCAGAAATATTTGGTATCCTAACGTATTTGGTGGTGTATCGAAAGTTGATAGTACAGCGCTACGCTATTTCTCTAGTTGATTGTTAGTATAACCAAGTATAAACCTTGCGAGAATCTGTGTTAATTTCAGTATTCAAATCCTGGCGGAAGGGGGGGGGGCGAAGTTTGTACGCTTGAAGAAGAAAAGCCACCACAGATTATCTTTTGACTTGTTATAATGACTAGATTGTTCGTAAATGTAAACTATGGAGACAGGAAACTTTCTGTATATACTGTAATTTGAAACTTGTTCTCCTTGTTGTAAAATAAAAGGTCTACATCTTGAATTTTCCAGAGCTTTCTAACTCACGTGTGAACTTCAATTTAGGGTGAAAGGGATTAAGGCCTTTGAGAAGATAATCTAATTTAGAATCCGAATTGTTTATGAGAAACTCGTCATCTACATAACAAGTATGCCTAATTAACTTCAACTTTGGTTTAGAAAACAGAGATGTTTCTAGATGATCCGTGGTAACGATAACCAAAATTGGGTACAGAGGATTTCCCATAGCCAAGTTTTTTGTTTTTTTTTAATGTAGTGGTTATCTTGAAGTGGAAACACATTGGTACTAATATTTGGCAAAATTAAATTGAGAATCTTTGTCTATTTCTAATCCTGTAAAATTATTTTTTAATATTAATACCCTTGTCTTGATAGCGCTAAATCACTTAGAATGGCGTTGTATATGTCTATTACATCGATAGGAGTTAAGTTTTTGTTGTTGGCGTTCACATAGAGTAAATTTTAGTTTTAACCTCCTGACTGTCAGCTGTCCATTTGAGTCTGTATTTTTTAGTGCTTAAAATATTCGTTAGATATTTAACTGAAAGGTACATTGAATGTTTGAGGCAGGAGGGGGTAGAGTGCAAGGGCACCCTCGGTTTATGAATGTTAGAAACCCTGTATATAATGGATAACGATGGATCCGATAGTAAAAGCTTACTTTTATCAGTGTTCTTATTAATTTTGTATGACCTATTTTATTTACTTTTTGATAAAATTTAGCTGTGTATTTTTTCATAGTTACAAGATGAAAGAATATCCTTAACTTTGTCACTGCAAGCATCCTGTGGATAAGAACGAACATCCCGCCCCCTCCCTTTGTCGCTTGATTGTACCAACATGAATTTGACGAAGATATATTCTGGTCTCTAATTTCTACTCTTACTCGAAGGGCCGCAGTGGCTAAATGTCAGAGCGCTCACATCTGGTGCTAGGGGTCGTCGGTTCGTTCCCTGCTCATGCCATGTGGGCTTTGTGGTGGACAAACACCGTGTGCGTGGGTTTTCTCGGTGTACTTCCGTTTTCTCCCACTTTCTTCATCGTCCATCCGGCCTGAGCCAAAGTTGCCTAAAGGACTTGCAAATTCAATTCAAAATTCTTACATGAAATTACGAGAGGTGATTGTAAATTATTTATTTATTTATTTATTAGAAGTTAGCACGGATACAGCAAACGCCATTTTACACCGTTCTTGTAACAAACAATAACAACAAAAGACTTAATCAATAGGAAATAATATCAAGTTTTTTTTCATTCATTCTAGATTCATATAACAAGCCTTTAGAAATTTATTTTTACTGAGGCAGAAATCTGGTGGCAAAGGAAGAGTATTGTAAAAATGTGATAATCTGTATACAAGAGATCGTTGGACCAAACACAATCTCGGTTTTGAGAGGTAGCGGCGTATTTTATGTGCACATTATGGCGTAGTAACAAAATTCATCGTTGTCTGAAAGACTACTGTGTTTGAATGTCAGGTTTGTGCTGTCGCTTTTTCAGTATGGCAGATGAATTCACGAACCGGCATTATTGTTGGACCAATAGCAAATTTCATACCTTTTAAACAATGCATGAAATTTTAAGGGGATAAATTACGCTGGGTTTAAGTAATAAATATACAACCTGTTTTTTTCTGTATTTTCTTTGTTACGTGTGTTGTGTAGGTGGGACAGGTTGTATATTAACTTAACACAGTGTAGCTTGTCAAAAGTTCCATGCATTGTTTAAAATTAGTATGAAATTTTCTGTTAGCCAAATGACAATACCTATATCAAGTTACGAAAATATTGAAGAACACTACTTCCAAATAATATTTGTATTCACATATATTTATTCATTACCTTATTCCACAGTGCACGCTAATTTTGACCAACATGCACATAATTAAATCTAGGAATGTCCACCCACATGTTGATCAACATTTTACAATTTTCAGTAATATTCCATATACGTTTAGTTCAATGTCTTATACCAACCTCGGTAGCCTTGTGGGCTAAGGCGTTGAATCACTGTTTATGAAGTTGCAGGTTCGAATCCCATCTGGGGCATGGATGTTTGTGGATTTTAAACTCATTGCCTTCGTATCATTGTGACGGACCGAAGTCTACATAAGTTACTAAAATGGCCTGTATAAAATAAAGTTTACCAAAGTTTTTCAGTGCCTTAGGACCTGGCAACAGTTGTAAAACAGTTCACGTTAAACTTCCGAAGTATGGCGATAGAACTTTTAAACATCTTACACAATTTTTCTTTCTATCTTGTAGTATACTTGCTCTGTTAACTTTATTTACATTTTCAAATAAGCGTAACCATACAAAAAACTCATTTCAACACAAGAAATTCGTTGTTCGTCTGAAGAAACGTTCCGGGGAAGGGAGAATTGAATTGAATTTATTTTAAGGTCTTCAGGCAACTATGGCTCAGGTCGTATGGATGAAGATGGGATGAATTGGAGGAATGAAGAAAGTGGGAGGAAACTGGAGCACCCCGAGAAAACCTACGCACACGGTGTTTGTCCACCACAAAGCCCACATGGCATGAGCAGGGATTGATCCGACGACCCCTAGCCGGTCTACCAACTGAGCCACCGTTGCCCTCCGGGGAAGGTAGAGAAAGACTTAGTGAGGTAATCGTTACTGTTAAAAACCCTCAGTACTCCCGTCGTCTTTTTTCTTCTTCTTAATTTTCAGAAATAATGGACTGCGAACAGCACTAATATTTTGGAAAGAGGTCCCAATAATGCTTACCAATTCCTAACCCACAATTTCAGTCTATTAGTTTACGATTAAAAAAAACAGCCTATTGCGTCCTACTTTACGGGCTTTTAAATTTTTCCTAAATGAAGCTGTCTCAAAATCTGAATTAGTTCATTTGATGGTGCTAATGAGTATTATTGGGTTCGCTTTTGAAACTTTCAGTATTGTTCTTCAATTTCCTTGGTATTTTTTAAATCTAAAAAAAGTAGGGATGGTAATACTGTGGCGTTTTAAAGAGAGGACAACCAGAACTAAATTCCCAAGATATTAGTATTTATTTATTTATTTATTTATTTTTTTACAATTATTTTAGTCACATTTCGATACTTTTCTTTCAATGTCTGTCGTTCAGTGATAGTGTGGTACTTATTTAACGATAACTATTGCGTTAGTAGATCTGGTTGGCTTAATGGTTAACTCTAGTTTTTGATGCGATCAGTAGGTAAGATATATAGATATAATTTTGACCTTTCTATTTAAATAAGGAGGGGGATACTGCCTTCGAGCAAAAAAGCCAGGTGACTATGTACTGAACAGCTATAGCTAAGTTGGTAGAGGGTTGGTATAGCATTCTGGAAGTCCGGAGTTCGATCCCAGCAACCGACCATCCTGATATAGTTTTTCATCCGTCAACACCATGCAAGTTACCGGAATTTTACCTTCAAATTAGGTCCTGGTCGACTCCTTTTCGCATCCTTTCCCCCACTCTATACTGGCCTAAGTCGTAGATGCCTAAAGACCACGTAAAACCAGGTTCAAATGCCAGACGACCACGTAGCACCCACTTTAAACGTAATCCTCCTGGTGGCAGGCATTTACTCTTGATAATTGTTGAACCAAGGGCTTTATATGCAGAAATATTTACCCATTCGTATGTAGATAAGTGTCCCCACTTAATGAGTTGTTCAATCGTCTTTGTGAATTCAGTGTGTCCCGGATTTGATGATCCCCATCGGAGCACATTGAACGCATTGGTTCGGAATCCGTTTAACAGATTCTGTCCATAGGGCATTATCACTTCCATCCAATGAAACACGGTTACCAGGTACCTGGAGAACCTCGAAAAGTCAGGGAATTTAGCTGTTAATAGTACAAAAAATTAATAACGTTATTATTTTTCCTTATCTGCTATTGACCATGCAAAGCGTTGTGAGGAAACTCCCTAGCATAAAGGACTCAAGGCGACCAACTGAACTTGGTTGTACCAGTTTTGCTTTTTGTGAACTTAGTGAGATTTTAATATTTTGCGAGTGACAAGATTAATACTTTGTGAACTTAGTGACCATTTGGTTCATGTGTTTTCGAATAAATAATTAAATGTCATAAAAATACACAGAAAAACAGAGGGTGGATGTTGTGGTGGGCCTTTCTGTATATTTTTTCTTTTTCTATACAACTTTTAGCTAACAGAGATTTCTTAATTTTAGAAGGTAAAATATACACTAGAAACTCAAGAAATTCAACATGGAAGATGTGCTCTACAGACCTGGAAAAGTGAGGGAAAATGAAAATAGAAAATCCCTGGTAACCCTGAAATATTGGAATCGGTCTCTTTCTATGTTCGTGTCCTGTCTGTCAGCCTGATTCACTCTCACTTCCATGTCAGTTTGCACATTAATATGTCCGTAGCACTCGTTATCAAGAATTGGAGCAATTATGTCTAATAGACTTTTCGCATGCTTTTCCGTCATCGTCTGTTTACCCATGTCACTTGAATCCATGTAGCGATCATGTAGGAGTTCACATTCCTCTTCTCTTGTGTATTCTCTTCAATTACAAAAACACTCCGTCCACTAACTAAATTGACTTATTCCTTTTGAGTTTTAATTACAAAGCGTAATACAGAACCTTCTAACATACTTACTACACTTCATTAATCCTCCCACTTTCCACTTCAAATGTTACCATTAATATAAAAATGTTGGTTTCTTGTTCCTTTCTGAAATTTTTCATACTGGTATTCACTTTATTCCTTCCAAACCCAAATGTATTTCGACACTATACACCTGACCACAATTAAAAACTGTTTAATATTTTAAAATGTTTTGTCTTAAGCTCTGAAATTCTCATGCTGTCCCGTAGTTCTACCCGTATCATTAGATAGTGTGTAAAGAGCAACCTCAACTCCTTCCATGCAAATGGCGGCTACTAAATATTCACAAATTAACACCAAAGTTTATATAACTTTACTAATCTTAAAGTACCTGTCCCGAAGCTAGCAGCATTTGTTCCTGCTACTCTGCAGTACCTTCCATATAAATACTAACACTTGTACATTTCAGTTAAATGTGGAAACTGTAAAACACTGCTTCAAGTGAGTCAATCCGAGGCACTTGAATACATTTCTATTTTCATTTATTAATCCTATAAAAATTTACATCTAAGCCATGTAACTTCTTCACACGGTGCACACATCACTTATATAGGATTGGGATCAGTCTCTTATAGTTTCCTAACACTATTCAAAGTGAAAGTTCAAAATGCTGGAAGCTACCTTTTAAACGTTCAGCACTCTCCTCAGCTTCAAATCACAGTCAGAATCGGTCTGGTTACGTGGGAAGAGCTCAAAATAGATTATCCCACCAAACACTCAACATCACTTTGCAGGGGTGGAGATCCTGTTTTAGCACAGTTCCAGCGACCCCCCTCCAGGTACCCACTGCCGTTTGCGTGTAATGTTATGGTAGAGGAGCCACTTTTCATCCCGTCACCATTCTGTCCAGAAATGACTCACGTCTGTGACGGATGAGCAGGGAACTGCTGATGTCAACACGCTGCTGCTTCTGTTCAGGCGTTAACGCATGGGACTCATTTTCCGATATTCGACACGTACCTAAGGTCCTGCAGATAACGATGAACGGTGAAATGGGTGCCATGGACTTTGTTGGCCAGCTCTTTAACAATTTCCATTGGATTTGCCTCCACCGCTACTCGCAGGTCATTGTTGTTCAGCTGCACAGGTCTCCCTCCTCGTGGCTTATCGGTATCACCGAAACCTCTGAAACCACCTCTGGAACTTTCGCATATCAACAGCACCCTGAAGATATGTGGCATTGATGTTCCGTGACGCTGCGCTGGCTAAATTCATACAGCATGACATGCTGCATGTGGTTCTCCGACAGTGCCATGATCAAACACAAGCCACCTTTCTGAATCGTGGAGTAGACCGTTCTCCTGCAACACACTGCTGCACAATCAAGTGCCGTATATGACCCAGCTATGGCACGTGTCGTCTACTTCACTATTCGCTCGTCAGATGACGTCATTACAGCGGTCATCGCATATACGACATTACTTTTGGGATAACCCGATATTTCAAACTAAATGTTAATAAAATTTTCAGATCAGTTTATGTATAATATCAGTATTAACAAAATAACAAAATTTCTACTTGCAGTTACAATTAGAATTCTACAGATGCAAACTAATTAATTGATATTAATCTATTCATATCTACTTACTATAAAGTTGACTGACCCGAAGATTGTTCTGAGACGATCACTGGCTGCAACAAATCTATGTGCTAACTCGTCCAGGTTGAACATTATTCTTTCTCCTCTGTGTCATGCTGTCTCTTAGGAATGTTTTGAGACGTTGCAGAGAACTGAATCTACGTTCAGCTTCACATGATGAAGTTTTCACCACTGTCAAAAGACGAATCCAGTTTTTAATGTTCCTTAACATTACCAACTGACAGGATCAGTATTTGATGAATCTTTAGAACCCTTGTCTCCTTGGTGCCTTTTTTGTCCGTGAAATGGGATTAAAATTCCAGTCAACCACTTGCTTTTTAGCTTCATTAGGAGTTTCTTGAAAGTTTCTTCATGGCATGATTCTGATCTTCCTCCGGGAACTTGAACAGTTTTCATAAAACCGATAGTGTTTGTTGACGATCTTGGAATGATTCAAAATGTTATGGAGGGCATGAGAAAGAGCCAGTTCCTTTCCTTTTGGGAAGATTCCAAGGCCTTGAGAATGACAGTTTCAGGAATAGATGAAGTGGCTCTAAAGAGAGCAGTTTTCTTCCTTTCGGAAAGGAGTTATTGGTTCTCAAAAGAACCGATTTCAACCACACTTGGTTTTTAATGAAGTGTTTCAATCTCCTGGAAGAATAGAGTGGAAAGAACCCAGAAAGTCGCCAAACTCCGGTGAACATTCTCTTCCATGTTCCAGTACTTTCATTAGATCTGATGAGAAGAGAAAATGGAATTACGGAATCAGATTGCTGCTTTAAAAGACATTATTTATTACGAAATTTGCGTTAATGAATTTGAAGAAGTTATTGTTGAAGTAAAGGTAAACCTTCAGACAGAATTCACAAAAGTCTCTTTCGGCAGCTAACAGTAAAATTAACTGATCCTTCTAAAACACAATGAAAGATGTTAAAGAAAAAAGGAAGATGGAATTATTTGGACACACTAAAAAGAAGTACGAAGAACTCATACCAGTCTCCGTTAACTATTTAGACAATGGCATCTATTTAGGTGAAAGAGCAAAAGTGACGAAGAGTCTGACACTATAAAAGAAAAACATACACATGATGAGGATCATTAAATTTGCACGGGTTTGCAGAGAAGTTATCTCGCTCCAGGGACCATCACATTCACACAGGTATTCCTCATGCTTCTGCCTCTTTGAGAGGTCATTCAACTTCATCTTCCTTGTTGCTGTGTCTTTCTTCTAAATTCGTGCCGTGTGTTAAATAATCATACAGATCTCCGATGAGCTCTTTGTTTTCCCTCTGTAGTTGTTACGAACTTTCTTTCAGGTTCCTTTTGATCGTTAGCCGTCTCGTTTGCACTTTCAGGAGGAGGCGTCAATTTAATTAGCATCTTTCGAAGAGATTTTCTTGTAAAAATCTTTGTTCTGAAGTTCGATCTCGTCTTGCAAAATGGCCAGCTCCAGTTCACTGATGCAGACTTCTTTGTAGGCAATCTGTCTTTCTGCTCTAGCAATCTTTATCTTTAAGACCCTCTCAAATACATCAGGACTTCTTGTGTGCTGGTGGATGGAAGAGACAGTTCTTGGGAACCAGCGAGTTTCAGGACTCCTTCCACAGGATCCGTCCATTCGGTTTTTGCCCCGATTGTACCTGCTCTACAATAGTGAGCGGTTTGGATTCGTGCCGCGTTTTCTTTACCGGTTTAGTCGCCATCTTTATATTTAAAATAGGAAAATGGCGTGTTGTGAGAGTAGCATAAACATCTACTCTGCCGTGGAAACCGCTAATTGTTTGAATGATAATGTGTTGCATTGTTGACAGTGGTTCTTTGTGGAACCTTCAAGTAAATCATTTTATATAAAATTATTGTTACCAATAATGTATATAATTATAAAAGTTTTTGCTTTCTTGTTTTGTTTTACAAATATGAAATATAATTTGACTTTACGGTTATCAATTCCCAGTATAATTTCGAATGCACTATGGTGCCTCATAGACTGAATGAATGTGGAAAATTTGAGAAGCCGGATATGAAAACACAGTGGTTCTTCGTTGCATTAGTAGTTTCCTTGCAATTTAGGTAAAAATAGAATAACCTTCCTGCTTCATTTAGCATGTTTAGACGTACTTAGACGAGTTTAATATGGTTCGTATATTATTACACGTATTAGTTTGATATTATTATTGCTCAGGACTCATTATTCAGGAAGCTTGAAGTCGGCAATAGACCATATCGCAACATCTTATCCTGAGCAAGTCGCTAAATTTGGCAAACTTCCTGTCCCTGGCATCTCCCGCCACGATTTAATTTATATTGTGTATTCACTTAAGCCTTCAACAAGTAAAAAGAAAATTATAGCTTATCGAAATGTTAGAAATATAAATTTTAATGCAGATGCCATTCATATACCCTAGGATTTGGTAACAGTCAGTAGGCCGGTGGATGACAATTAAATGTTCTAAATTTGCAAATACTTTATTTGTATGAAAAACACACGCCACTGAAAGTCAAAAGAGTTTAACATAATTCAAATCCTTGGATGACAGATTCTGTACAACTGAGATTGGAGAGAGAAGCTTACAATAAACATATGAAGGAAGTAAATGTTAAAAACCCGAAACTTGTCAGGAGTCTTTCATGATATATAAAGACTTAGAAACCAATGTACCCAAGCTATACGACGGGCAAAATAAACAAACATATTTTGCGAATTTAGTTGATGCTCTTAGAGATGGCAGACGGCTCTGGAGGAAACTAAAATATGTTGGTGTAAATATAAAGAATACGACTGAATATATTTCCGAAGATTGCAGTATTTTGAATGAGTTCTTTTCCAAACCCCCTAGTTGTATTGATAAGACGCTGAAACAGGTACCCATTCGGAAACTTGCTAACAGTGGTAAATATAAAAATAAAACATTCTATTTCTCTTGTGTTTCCCCAATAGAGATACATCAGGCTATCAAAAAGGTAAAAAGTTCTGTTGTAGGCCCAGATTGCATATCAATAGAATTCATCAAAATGATCATGACACGTCATAAATGCGTTGACAACAATAGTAAATCAGTCCATTTTAACAGGTACATTTCCATCAGTGTGGAAACAAGGTTACGTTTGGCCAATACCGAAGAAAAACATGGCATGGCATCAGGACCTAGCGAATACCGCCCATTAGCTTCCTATCATCTCTTTCCAAAATACTGGAAAGTATTGTACACAAAGCACATAGCTCAAAACAAATTTTTCACTGAGAACCAATGAGGCTTTAGGAAAGATCACTTATCTAAATCACTGATGACATCCGAAAAGCCATCGATAATCGACAAGTAGCTATCTTAACCCTTCTAGATTTTTTAGTAAAGTTTTTCAGTCAGGAAACAATGGTTTGTCTCTAAATCCAAGCAAATCTCAATGTATAATAAAATAATACTGTCTTTAAATATATTAGCAAAAATGAATCTAAATTCGTACGTACCAAAAATTTACGTTAGGAACGAGGAAATAAAAAGAGAAGATAAAGTCAAAAGTATTATTATTGACGAAACTCTATCATGGTCAGAACATGTTAAACTAATATCCAAAACAGTGCATATGAAAATGCACATACTCAATCTTTCAGAAAATTTTCTTCCACAACGAGTTAAAATCACCTTGATACAGTATCTCATATTTCCGATCTTTGATTAATGTGACGTAATATGTAGCAAACAAGTAATGCAAAATAGATATGTTTGGTTCATCTTCAGTGATAAACGATATGAATGTATATGAAGCAGGTACAACTGAACTACACTGGCATGGCTGCAGCTGAAAAACGTTTCGTCATCTGCTGCAGTTCTACAAGGCTGTAACTGTAAGATCTCCTGCATACAATATGAACCTCGCTCGAAAATCAATTCCACCCTGCGAATACCAAAGCACAGATCTCAGACCTATTCTAAATCTTTTGCGGTGTTCGGATCAAGCAGTGGAATAATCTTCCTTCGGCAGTTCGCACAGCTAGCTCCCTAAGCTGCTTTCGAAATAAGCTTTATAATCACTCTGTTGCTTACTCATAGCAGTGTAAAAGAACGTTAAATTAAAAATATGTTTTGGCATTATCCTTGTATTACCTCGTTTATTCCTTAAACTTGTGATTGTGTGTATTTGGGGTGTGAGGTGGAGAGGGTTCTAAATTGGGACTATATCAATAAAGTGGAAAGGAAGGGAAAGAGAGAAAAAGAGATAGAGATAGATTCAGTGTAGTTGGTTAAGGTTCATGTAATACTATTATTATAATTGTATTCTTGTATTAGTTGATGGTTATTGTGTGTATATGTTTATCAACTTAGAATGTTGTATTTATGGGTATTTTTCTTCCGATACGTAAATCATGTATCATGGTTAAGCGGAAGACAAGGCTATCAGCCTTAACTTTTGCCATGTAAAATAAGTCTAAATAAAATGCGGGACGGTATCTCAAAACTAGGCCCTGGCCGACTCCCCTAGCCTATCCCACCTGAGACAAAGTTGCCTAAAGGTCATAAATAAATGTAATTCCAAAGAGACTATAGTTCAAAGACTCAAAAAGTGGGAAAGGATATATAGGGAGGAAAGCGGCTCTGGCCTTCGCGTAAGAAACCATTCCGCCCTAGTGGGACTGAGAATAAGAAGGTGACTGATATATATTTTCCTTCTGGTTGTTTACAAATACATTTTTTCTACTTGAGAGGTCTTTTTATTTAATTATTTATTTATTTACAGTTATTTTACGTAGGCACACCGACCAATTATTTTTGCTACAATAGTTGCAGTTTGTTTATTATTTGGTGCGCTAAACCACACCGAAGCAAATACTTTATACATATATACCGAGGAACAAATTCGCATTTTTTTAATTCTGGTCACGATATAATGTGGGAAATTACGACCTTACCTCAGGCCGTGAACCGTAATAGCGTACTTTATTACGGAAGACATGTGATATTTCTGCTGTGGCTAGCACAGTACACACAGTTTCTGCTTATTCTTGCGCATGGGGCGGAAGGAGAGTGCATGGACATCGGAGAGAGGTGTGGAAACAGCAAGCCATTTGCTGCGCGCGCCACCCGTCTATATTTTGCCGCACACTTTCTGCTGGGATTTTATTATATCTATTTCGTTTTCTCAAAAGGAAGTTCTCTTTATCTACATATACGTATAAAAATGAAAGTGATTGTGTTTGTCCTATCATCACGCCAAAACGGCTTGACCGATTGGAATGATTTTTCGCACATGATCAGATATTGGACCCGTGTGGGAAGTTATCATATCAGTTGCCATCTTGGATTAAAATGGCCGCCCCAAAACAATTTTCCACGCCGTTTGAGCTAGAGTTGTCATAAAGGTGTACCATCACTAGTAGGTCACGATAATATAAGAAAACGTTAAAATAAGTCGCCATCTTACAAAAACTCATTTTCCAAACCAGTGAAACTAGAGAAACGAAATTTGGTATGAAGGTGTACCATCACGAGTAGGTTACAATAAATGGGGCAAAACTCCCCTATGAGGGCGCAATTCCTTGGAGGGTATGGGGGCAGGTCTGCACCATGGGGGTGCAGTCCCCCGGATAGTCTGGTTACGGATAAAGGAGGCGCAGCCCCAAAATTCCCTAAGTTGGGGGCTCAGCCCGTCACGGGTAACCGAGTATTGGTCAGTCCCAATGACTGTTGCCAATATATTTTTTTTACCACGCACCAACCGGCGGGCAAATCAGCTAGTTTAGTAAATAAAGAAGCAAAGTAATGAATGAAATGCAGCTTCACTAACTTCACTTGAGGAACTCCTACTTGCGTGATGCCTCCCTCACGTGGGTGCAAAATTACAGCAAAAACTATTGATTTTTTCTATACTAAAATTGGAAAGAAAATGGGACAGGAGTTATGGAACGCACTGTATATCTTAAAATAAGGTAGAAAATGCACTTTCATTATTGGAGATACAGACAGGTGCACGGGCACTTCATCACGTAGAAAGGTAGCAACGTTTCGTCAAAGGTTTGGTCACACAGTATAATAGGACTGAAAAAAAAAGTATAGAGGAGTGGTGATGAGGAACAGCTATGTTGCCAACTCTTAGCTGCAAAACTAAACTGTAGGTGGCGAAACTTACGTTCTGCTCTTGTGAGAGAGCGCCAGTTTCTGGCAATATTGACTGCACGATTTAATGTGTATTTATTATTTTGAAATATTGTGTAACTACAAGGTGTTTTACTAGCTCTTGATTTCTGATTTTGTTAAAACTTTCAAACTAATGGATGTAAATCAATGAAATTTGACACGAACTTACCTTGGTATATGAGAAGCATGATTATCGAGTTGAAAGTGGCCTTTATTTGCATCAAATGGTATCTTCGCAGGCCTCTCCCATGTTACGAAAGGTATTAACCAACACATCAGGAGTCACAACCTCAAGGTCACCTGACCTTACCATATCATATTTCTTTGTATGGGGTCTGCTCGCAGGGAAGGTGTATCGTAACTCGCCACGGATTCGCTTTGAACTGCAAGAAATCATTCGGCGAGAAATTGGGACTGTAACCTTCCGTAACATGGAGACGCGAATGCAGGCATATGATCTGAGCCACTTTAACCAGTTGGTTATTAAGATCATCGTGTTTCTCAAATACCATGTCCAAAGTTCGCTGAATTACGTCCATTAGTTTGAAAGTCTCCCAGGGTTCCCACACACCTGGAAAACTCAGGGAATTACGAAAAACAGAAAAAGCTCAGGGAAAACGTAGATTAGATATCTTTTCACATATTAAAGAAAATAACTAAAGTGTGTAATTACAGTGTAGATCAGAGGTTTATTAAACTGTAGATTTAGATTAGTGCATTTTGTGCAAAGGTTACACAAGAAAGTTAGTCTGAAAAGTGTTAGCATTTGACAGTGTTCTTTATTGTAAAGCCATTGTGTGTCTATCCTGTGTGAAGTCGAATTATGTAGATTATAAGGTTATGCAAACAGTTGAAACAGTATATTCGTGTTTAATAGAAAAGTTATTCTAGTTTTTTGAGGAAAAATAATACCCCCCCCCCCCCCCCCCCCCCCCCCCCCCCC
>JAGDQP010003531.1:40374-56976 GCA_022664845.1 Lepisma saccharinum | reverse complement strand
TTTGTAGGGAAGTGTAGTGCCCAAAACTTAATATGTATTACAAAAAATGAAACAAGGGAAATGCACATGCATCGGACGCACCTTTTCTAACGGAATATCCGTGAATTCCTCGTTTCCTGTGGGGAAATCCCTTGCGCCGCCACTACAAGGGTGTTTCTTTGGAAAAATGAAATAAGGAATTATTCCGACATTTGCATGGTGAAAGTAAGGAGATCCCTGGAAAATCTCAGTCAGGTTTGTCGGCAGTGGGAGCAAGAATGCTTTCTTTGAATTTGAATCTATTTTATGGCCTTTAAAGAGTCTTAGGCTTAGGCCGAGATGCTTTCTTCCAATATATATATATATATATATATGTATATATAATTAATTGAAATATTCACTGACGAAAAATCTAGTCAAGCTAAATTCCACATTTGTTGGGAACTAGAATTATAAGTAGACTGTTTTGAATAGAAAATGTATCCCTAATTAATAAGTTTTTAAACTTTTTTTTTTTTAATCCTTGTATTCCTATTGTTACTACTGACAAGAAATTATTATTCAGTTAAATTTCATTTTTGTGTATAAGTTCATTCCAATTAGAAAATTAAAACTTTTATTTTTGTTAGTCTATTATTACTGTTATTAAATACTCAGTTTGTTAGAGAATCCGAAGTACTGTAGTTTTTTGTTAACCTAGTCGTGTTCTTTAAGCATATGAAGATTATAAAAATAATAATAATGAGAAGATTTTTCGAAAAGTTCATAGCCTGACTGTCGCCTGATTGCCGTACAGTTTTCTAATTCGTTGATATGGTATTAGCGGTTTAGAGGTAGTATGCTTCTAATGTGTGAAATTTCTGTTTGGGCCGAATAATGAACAGGGGACAATAATCACAGCGAAAGTGAAGAATAGTTAGAGACGTGCTTATGACCCTCTGTGCATATAGGTCGAGAGCAAAGCACGATGAGTTCATAACACTCTATTGGTAATGTAAAGGTAAAATAGGATCGATGTTATAAGAAAATAGAAATGTGTTAAATTCTTTATCAACTGTATCATGTACCAGAATTTTGTGTAGATCTTTTTTAGCTTTTATCTAAATTAATTTTACCGCTTGAAAGTAGTGCGTATTTGTTTTTCTTCCATTTATTCATGATCGTCATTTTCTACGTAAAACTTCTGCTGTAAAATGAAAAAGGTGCTTGCAAAACATTTTATTTGACTATACATAATGCTGTATTCCATGTATTAATTATCTCGGTATAATTCTCTAAGCAGATAGATGTTGATTAGATCCCCATTTTAAACGCACAGGTAAATATAATTCTTAGATTTATTCGTGTATATAACTTGAGATATAGATTAAAACTCATCGCTATATACAGCGTCTATTGGACTGTACTATTTCTATCCTTTATATTTTTTGTATAAGACGAAAAAAATGTGTGTTCCACAAAGCAAATTTCTGCTTCGAGTCTGTATTTTAAATGTCATTACATGTTATATTTATTGATGTTATTAGAACTATTCATTTTCCGTAGCAAAATTACGTACGCGCAAGAGTCTGCTTCGCTTCGACCAAGGGATGAACCGGAAGGAGGTGAAGATAATTGCTCGTCTGCGGAAGAAAGTTTGAATCAAGGAGGGAGTAGGCACAAACCATCAGAGGAAAGGGAAAGGTATTTGTGTCGTCCTATTCTATTACTTTACTCATATTTACTGTAGTCGTAGAATATTGTAGAAGTATCGAGTATTAAACTTTAGCTGGATGTGAACACAGAACATGAAATATACATTTTTTTCATAACTAAAAACTAAGCAGCATGATAAGTTTCAGTTTCAGAAGAAAAATGATAAAAGGCCAAGCTATATGAGAAAACTAGTGAATTGAAAATGAAAAAGAAGTTAGTATGAGCGACTGTTGTAAATATCTCTTTTTTTTTCAATATCTTAGGCTTTGTGATTATTTCTTTTTCAAATTGCTTTAGCGAATAAATACTTCTTACTGTATCTATAGTTGCTAGAAGGAAGGCATATTGCTATAGTTATTACAGAACAAAGTTCAATGATCCATTCGAAAAGTTGGTTCTTTCTACACAGATTAACATTTTCTTCTATATTTCTTGAGCTTTACGCGGCTTTGTAAAGCTAAGTCCATTTTTTTCATGTCTTTAAATTATAGTAATTTGATAGGTTAAAATGTATTCATGTATTTTTCACCACAGTTAAAGGGCACGGATTTCTATGTGATAAAATTATGGATATTTATACGGTAGATATGCGAAAATAAGTACTTACAAATAAAAAATGTGTGACAGTTTTTTTAGCTGGAAAAAGCTTTATATCTTTATAAGCGTGCTTTGCAGTGGGTAATGAATATCATCCTTAGGTTGTCAGTTGTAAAAGAGTAACGATCGTCCCGGAACAAAACTTTGTAACGCGAAAAGGTGCATTCCGCATTGCATGTTGTCAACTTTATATTGTTAAACGTAGCCAGTTGTTTCATTGTGAATCCCTCAGGAAGCGATGCAGATGTGTCACTTTTCAAGGCAGCAGCAGCAACAGTATACCTAGTTTGGAAACCACAGTTTCCATCAGATAGAAACCGAACTTTTTGTATAATTGTGTCGCTTTCTTCCCGCCTACCTTTCCGAGTGTTGCGAGGGCGTTATCAACCTCACGTACTGCATCAGTCAAAGGCAGATCAGAGGATTCTAAAGTTGATTACTTTTACCAGATATGTTACGTTGATTTTATGTTCAGCAAGTCAGGTTTCAAAATTGTATTGGAATGCAAATCACGCAGAATTGCTATTAAAGAAGGATCCCCTGGTTTATTGAAGGTCAGTCGACGGGAAATTGTTCGTAAATAGATAAATTATGATGTTTATACTACTTATAAAGGGAAAATATGTACTAGAAAGCTCTATTGTTGAAATATTTAATATTTGATCTTATGTGAAAATAACAGAAATATGTAATTTTATGTTCTAAAAAAATACTGTCAGGAGTTCCAAAACACATGATCGTGCACATACCAATTTTCAGAGATCTGCTAGGCGTGAAACAAATATGTAAATACATAGGAATCCGTGCCCTATAAGTATGGTGTATACTTCAAATACAGGATGGAATGTATCCGATGTTTTTAGGGAATAGAGTAGTTGATTAAATCATTAAGGTTGTTTGTGATTCTCTGAATTAGCTGTAATTTTTAACAAAAAGAACATAGAACTAGATATTGTGCAAATAGAGATTTTTTTTTTTTTTACTTCACATCCTTCTTACCTATCCTTATATCAAAGCCAGAGTTATAATGTTTGTCAGAGATGGATTACTCTGTGATTATTTCTGAGAACATTTAATGCCACAAAAAATGTTTAATATCAAGTATCCACAAAAGTCTCTGTCGTTTTGCTCACAAATAAATTTATTTAGCAAAATAATTACCGTGTGTATCAATTACCTGCCAACCGGCTTATATATGTATATATATAGGTAAATTATCCTATGTTAAAATTCCTTGTGTTTGTCATCAAAGGAACTTCTTTATAGAAACGTGTATTTTTCTCCCCCCCAAAAAATTTAACTCCAGGGTGTTAATATTTCTCATGTAGATGATTGACCAGGACGAAAAAGTCTGATGGGAATGTATCTGAGAAGTAAGCGGAATGATATAACGTTTCCCACTCAAGTTTCTGGATGGAATTTCAGTTCATTGTCGCGATGTCAAACCGTACATTATGTTGAAGGAACAATACACCTTTTTGGTTGACTGATGGTGACCTTCCCCAGATCCTCGTGTGCACGTTTCAGTTGTTTGGCATACAGTATAGCGGAGATCGTTTCGTCGGCTTGCAAGAACTCAAATAGCTGCTGCCACACAAATCTGTATCTTAGCTGAATGCAAAGGTGATTTTGATGTTCGTGAAACTGGTTCACTGAGCGACAGTCCAAGTCGAGAATGTTTAGGGCCATTTCTCATGTGGTAGTACCCAGTCTAGAAAGAGATCCTTGTCTTACTGAGAAAGCAAAGCCAGATAGGCAGACACACCTTACCGTTTGTTAACTCGTGACAAATGATGGACCCAATATGATCCCTGGTGTGTGAGTGGCGTAACGCTTGCTGTCTTGTAAACAAAAGGTCAAGGTTCGATACAAGTGGCTTGGAGCCCATTTTAAACTGAAGGTCCAGCCATTAAGAAGTCATCTTCATTCGATGAAAGGCCACGATAATTCAGCTTCGGTTCGTCTTGGCTTAGAGACCTTCGGGTCATGATCAGCCTCTGAGCAGAACACTCATCATCACTCAATATGATTATTTGTACGCAACCTATTGCATGAACATGAACACTGTCCTCATGTCAGTTACAATTCCTTGCATGTTTGGTTGCTAATCTTCTCCAAAGGAGCTCTCAGGGCCTTGTTGTCGAGAGCGACAGGATGTTTAGTTCGAGGTTCGTCTTCGAAAGATTCGTCACTTTCCAAAGTTTTGATACCAATACCTAACTGTGCCCTCCGTCACTTTCACTTAGGTTAACACAACATGACGCTCTGCCTCTGCAGTGGTTAAGCCAAATTATGTTCTTTTAATAAAGACCCTCGAAAAAGCTCCACTAGTACAGTCGCACTTCTTCCACTACAAGCACGCAGTATGACTATTCAAAGCATTGATACATCAACTATCATTGTTGTTGATCTGTGCAACTTATTAAAGCTATCCTGTATTAGAAAAAGTGCCAGTAGGTTCCCGGAGAAACGGCAGAGACTTTTATGGATACCTCATAGTATCGACTAAAATTAAAACCTTCTGACTTGTGAATATGCATGATGCGCAAGGAGATTATCATTAAATTTTATTACGTGTGGGGCTTCCAGTTCGTCCGTAATGAAAAATATTACACTAAATTAATGTTTCCAATAGTTCATTATTCATCGTCGGAATCACGCGTAAATATATTTTGTACACATCCTTTCCTCCTTTTTTTCTTTCTCTTTATTACCTGCGGTTCCGTCAATGAACACTGAAGTATTCGAAACATTAACATAGTGTGATTGTTTTTCATCACGGAAGAATTGGAGGCCTAACATGTAACTACCAAAATTTAAATCCTTCTGACCTATCCTTTGTTTTCTTTAGACGCCCTTCGCTTATGGTGGGAACTCCAATGATAGAAGTAGATGACATATCTAGTACAACACCTAGGGGAGGAGGAAGAAGTAATGCTCATGGTAATGTTGAAGTGTCTGATGACGAAGATTCAATACATTTTTCAGGTCATAATGAAACCAGTCGAATGAAAATCCAATCTCAATGTGATGACACTAAACCAGGATGTTCGAAGTATATTTCAAATAATGATACGAAACATGAAGAAGCTCGACATCCGAGAAATGAAACTAAGAGAAATATTACTAATGACAATACTTCTACCCAGAGTAAAGAAAAAAGTAATAATGCGTCATCAAGACTGAAACCAACCCGGCTACCAATACCTGCTAATTCTGTATCAAAAAGACTTGATAAACATATAGTAAAGCCACCTCCGGCAACTGAAGATCCTGTAGTAAAGCCACCTCCGGCAACTATAGATCCTACACCACCACAAACCGCTCGACAGAGTAATACTGTTGTTAATAAATGGGAATGCAAAGTAAATGATATAGGTGTGAATTTGAAAGAGATGATCGTGTCTGTGTATAATCCAGATGAACCTAGCATACACTCTGAATCTGAGGAAGAAAGTGTCAATTATTGCGAAGATAACAAAAAGTTTGATTTGAACAAAACGTACTCATTTGAGTCTGGGGATGTTTCCGAAGGAAGTCCACCCATATCTTGCCAGAATAGTACAGATAAGTATTGCTCACCCTCACAGTCTTCACAAAACATCACTGAGCAAATATCGTTGACGAATAATGATAATTATGAGCAGGACGAGTTTGAGATAATTGAAAGTGAAAGTGAAAACAATTTGGCTGATGGTGTAGAAAACGTGGAGGCAGATCATAGTCACATGAGTGATGTAGCAGAAGACGCATCTCCAGAGAATGTATGTGTTGAAGAATGCACACCAACAATTTCTACAAGCACACAAAATCTGAATGATGACACTTCTTATACTGATTATAGTCATCTAAGAACGAATGAGGGTGGTGACAGTGGTACGTTGCCTGAAGAACAGGAAGTAAAACAAGAGAAAGAAAGTCCAGCAATCGACCTTGAAAATTGTGATCTTGTTAGGAATCAATGTGATTATCGTGAAGATACAGATGTTAGAGATCGTAATAGTAGCGATAATGTGGCTGAGAAAGAAAGTGATACTTCGAAAACAGTTCAGGTTAGTAGTCCAGACGTTAGAGATCGTGAAGATACAGATAATCAGGTACATTCTAAACGAGATGTGGAGAAAATCACGGCTGTCAACAAGATAAAGCAAAGAGAAATGACCAATATTACTCCATCAAAAAAACAAATTCCCAAAGAAGGACACGTTGGAGATTCTTCAACAACAAATCGAGCATCGAATGTCGGAAGATATGAATGCAATAAGGAAAAGGTGATTTCCGTTAAAGACGAAGAAAAGTTAAGGAAAGAGAACAAAATTAGTAAAGACAGTCGAAGTTATCAGAAAGAAAACATAAACAAGAAAACAGCGGCGGAAAATACAAAAGTTCATAAACATTCTTCTGATCCTAGTCTATCTAAGAAGGAACCTTTTGTGAAAAGTAACAGACCAGAGGCAAAACAGAATGAAAATAATGTTCATGCGTCAGAAAAACGCGTAACGAATTGGAATGAAATTTCCGCCAAAACAGCAAAATCGGACTCCGTGATAGATCTTAAAAATCCAGAGGAAGCTAGAGCAGGGACATTGCTTAAATCGAGAACTAAAATACTTAATCAACAAATAGGAAATGGAGATGAACATGTAGTTTTTGAATCGTATATGCCAGCTGAACAGTTTGAGGAGATGAACAGGAGAGCCTTAATGGCCGAAGCTTTAAACGAGGTTCTTATGGAGAAGATATGCGGCGTCGGGAAACGAAGGACTGAGAAATGTAAACATGGCCGAACCGATTGTACTTGCTCACGCAAAAATGTTATATTGCCACCAATAAAGGAGCATCAGGGACGACAGCGCTGGCAGACTGTGAGGTTAGCGATGTAGTAGTTTAGTTGTTAAAAACCTAGTATTTCACACTGAGTAAGGTACTACGAATTACATATTTTAAGTGTATAACTAACTTAGAAAAGCCTAAAGTATGTATTTTTTACGTCCAGGACGATACGTTTTAAACACTAAAAAGAAATAAAAAGCTCACCACACAGTTCACAGAACATCAACGGGTGAGTAAACTTGAACTTACGTGTAGTAAAACAGATGTGGACGGCCAGCTCATTTTATACTAAATTAGAACGCACTCATGAATTGGAAAGTTTTAGTAAATTTAATTTCCACGACCCTGACTTACAGGAAGGGTAACGAATTTCACACCACTCTTTACAGAAAGCCTTTGACTAGTACTGTTTGTATTCATCAACAATCCTGCCACTCTGTCATATTAAAAGCAAACATTTGGATAAATGTTTTCCTTAGAATATATAGCCTCTGCTCAATCTGTCTGATCTCGCTACAGGAATGGATTACATCTTTTTGGTTGGTGTCAGAAATGTTTAATAGAATAGATCAGTAATTTATCGGGCAAAATTCCTCACATGACATTTTCCTTCCTTGTGATTATGTATGATGCTTTTGTATTCTTCTGAGTGATGATATGCACATGTAGACATAACCATCGAATTATTTTACGAGAATTTAAAACGTAGACACTAAAAACGTGGAATCTTCACGGAAACTACAATTAACTGCTGCTGCTTTGGTGGTTCTGTACTAAGACAGGCTCGATTGATTCAATTGATATTAACATCCTGAACAAGCTGATGAGCTTCTAAGGACGGGACTTACAATTTTTGGTGCATTTATTGGACTCTGGCGGGAATTAAACCCGTGAGCGCGCTAACCTCTCGGCCACCCCGAGGTCTAGGCAAATTTAAGTGCGTCTCCCAACTCTCTCTGTCCTTTGCCTCTTTTTTATCTGTGGTAACTCTTTCCTTTCTTCAGATCCGTCTACATCATTCTTCTTCCTCTCTTTCTTTCAGTCTTATTCTCTCAAACTCTTCTTTGTAAACAGTCCCGTTTTAGGATGTGGCCAATCAACTTCTCATTTTTTGTTATGGCTCTCATGTTCCTTTTTTCTCTCCTAACTGCATCAGTACTTCTTCATTGTTCACTCTGTGCCGTACATTTGGTCTCCACAGCCACATTTCAAGCTTTCTAGAAATCTTCATTCTTTCTTTCTTTTCGTCTACGTCTCTGAACTGTACAGGGCCACACTCTATACAAACACGTAACACAATGAGCTATCAGTCGAGGAATTCCTAAACGAAAAGCGAAATATTTGGGTATACAGTAGAACCGCGGTAATCTAACCTCCGATGGTTCGACTCCACGCATAATCCGACTCCGGCGTAGGTTGAGGAATGTCGACGTATGTATGTGCTTGTCATTAAAATACTACGTGCTTTGTTGAGTAAGTTAGCTGGTGACACTCGACCAATGCATTCTGATGTTTTACTTTAAGAGTGTTTGTTGTTTAAGCAGTGACTTTTTACAAAGTGGAAAGTTTGTTTGAGCTAAAAATCGGCTTTCAGTCTAGAGTACTCGTCCCATTATGGCAATTAAAAACCGTAAACACGTGACGCTGAGCTTGAAGGACGTTAATGTATTAAATATTTATGCTGCTCTGATAATCCGACCTTCCTTGCGTTCCGATCATGCCCTCAGCCCCATAGGTGACGGATTAACGTTAAAAATCATTTCCTTCGGTCAAATTGACCCCATCAACTTCCGAGGATTACTTTATATCGAAGATAATAAGAAAAAATGGGAAACTAATATAGTACATGTTTCTTGGTGAGATTTACTCGACTGTATGAAGTGCCCCGTGTTCAGATGGGTCGTTACGATAAGGAAAAATTAGAACATGGGGTGGTTTAAAATATTTACCTATCGTGGCTTTTACTTATACAATGGCTCGTTAGTCGCATCTTTTCCTGTTACCTATACAGAGTGTTTCAATAGTACATGGCAGTATTTCAGGAATGAATTCTGCATAGTACAAAGATGAAATTGATTTTGTCTATCTTTGTCAGAAGTACGTAATTTCGTAGCTAGAGACCCATTAAGTTAGCGCCACCGCCTCTTCCGCAAGCGCAAGTGACGTAAGTTGTGTTGTAAATGACAAGCAAACTGGTACCCAAATATTGTATTTGGGCAGTGGTTACGATTAACGAAGTGCACATTGTGATGGAATTGACGATGGATGATCGACAAACGTATGAAGCTCCTGAGAGTGGTCTATAGGCGTTGTCACGGGTTCAATTCCCGTCGGGGTCCATTGAAACGGAGTGGTTCCTTTCCTCTCGCTCTTTCTCATTTTTTTTTTAAAGAAAAAAAAGAAATATTTTTCTACTTTTCTCTCTCTCTCTCTTTACTTTTAGAAAAGTTTCCTCTTTTCAAAATTTTTTTTTATTCCTTGAAAAAAAAAAACCCTAAAAAAAAGCTTTTTTCTTTTTGTTTCTCTGTTCTTTTTTGGGTGGCCAGTCCTTTTCTCCTTCTTGGCTACCTTTTCTCCCCTTTCTTTGTAATTTCTTGGGGTACTCCCGTTTCCTCCCAAGGAGAAGATGAAGAAGAAAGTTGCCTCTCTCTCTCTATATATATATTTTTTTTTCTTCCTCTTTTTATCTTCTTTTAAGAAGAAAAGAAGAAATCTAAAACTTTCTTTTTCTCTCCAAAGATGAAATGGAGGCAACTTCCGATTTTTTTTTCTGTACATCAAGCCTCTGTAGGTTGGTTTCGAGATGGTTTCGAAAGAGAACATCGACAGCATGAGTGAAAGGTGTGTGAGTGGAAAAGGGGTCGACTGGGTGGCGCAGTTGGTAGCGCATTGGCACGGTAACCCAAAGGTCCCGGGTTCGATCCTCGGTCCAGTCACATACTTTTCACTCTTTAATATCACTTTCTTTTTCTATCTTGAAAAAACTCTCTTGTTTCTTTCTTTTTTCTCTTTCTCTTCTTCATCTTTTCTTTCTTCTTAAACTAGAGAGAGAGTAATTGTTTTCTCTTTTTTCTTTGTACCAAAAAAAAAAAAAGTTTAAGAAAGAAGGCAAGGAAGGAAAAAATAAGAAAAAAGTAATATAATTAAGAAAAAAGCTTTTTTTTAAAACAAAAATATTTTTACTTTTTTTTTCCTTTTCTGTACGAAAAAAATGAAAAAGGGAAGAATGAAGAAAAAAAAAAGATACCTGAAATATTGCCATGCAACACCCTGTATTTTATTTTTTATCATTTTTGGATGAGGGTGTCTAGTGGTAGTCGATTTGAACTCGAAATATCGTTTTAAAAAGTCTTCGATGGGACGAGACCAAGATGGGAATAATGTATGTGTCACCTTCTGGTGCATTTGAGGTGGCTGCTTGTTCTTTCCAGTTGAGTGGCCTGAAAGACAGAAGGAATATTGTAATAACACTGCAAAAGTTATGAATTGCGTCGTAGTATTTTCATTTTTAAATGTACAGCAATTTTCGTATGGTTAAACAGGTGTGTGTGTGTGTGTGTCATATTTGTGTTTCGTAGTTTTACGTTGTTCCCGTAGTTAGTTTTTGTATTATTTATTTACTTTTGTACTTACCTTTGAATACAGTAGACGTGTATATATAAAATGATCTATTCTTTAAATTTTACCTTTATTCATAGAATAAAGAAATGGATTAGCCAAGTATGACAGCTGGGATGTAAATACCAGAAAGCTTTGTAACTGGCTGACGGGAATTTGAACACATGAATCAGTTTAAGTGCATGTACCAGCCACTAGCTCAAGACTTCATGTTACGGTTAGAAATTAACACACAAAATATTTCAAATTAAAACACAATTGAGATCCTCACTAACTGAATAAGTTTTTAGGAATTCCAAATCGCACCATAATATTATATAGTTTTCCCCTTTTGACAATCATATACTTCCTTAAAATCAATGAACAACTGGTGGACCGTCTCATTGTATTCTTGTTTCTTTAAGATTTGTCTCAAGGTGAAAATCTGGTCCAACGTAGATTTTTTTCTTAATTCCTGATGGTGATTTCCAATTATTTCATCTACATATACGCGTAGGCGTGTTAGCAGGACATTACTCAACGCTTTGTAACATGTTGGGGGTAACGAGATTCCGCGGTAGTTATTGCTGTCAGATTTATCACCTATTTTTAATAAACCAGAACTATTACTGAGAGTGTCCATTCCTTTGCGATCGCACTTCTCAATTTATATAGCAAAATGACCTAAAAATACAAGGTTAAAGTTATTCACCAGAAAAGGTGAAGATGTCTGTCCTTATCTTTATAGATGACCTGGGCGCTGCCATAGACTCACTGTTATGTCTTGGGTTCATCACCCATTTAAGCTGCTTCATGTTGTATTGAAGTTTGAAGTTGCGAGCTCGAGTCCCAGATGGACCGATTTTGTTGTTCTGTACACCACGCAGTCACAATTTCCGATATCAAGAGAGAAAATAAACGAGCAAAAGACAGTGTCAGCTTGGAAGAGAACTGTTCCCACGGTTTTAAAACAATATTCACTTCTTTCCACATATATTCGTACTGTATTATATCGGTGGTTTATTTCTTTCTTTCATTCATTCAAATTTATGGAAATTGCAGTTCATCCTCTGTTCTGCGTAACCTCAGTTCTTGTCATTTCTAGTTTTTCCCGTTGCTGACAAAGTTAACACATTTCTGTAATTCGTGATGTTCATTCTATTTTGTACACCCTTTCCAAAAGTTGTTTCCTTGAAGGCTGTAACGGGAAACGTTTTTCACCTAGATTGCACCCATCAATAGGTAATTTTAGTTTTACAGCCCAACCGAGTAGCAGGATAGATTGCTCTCGAGATGTTACTAATACTTTGGTGCTTCTCGCTTTTGAAACGAGTTGTTTTACATTTATGTTTTGCTTAGAGAAGTTGTTCCATAGTTGTATTAATAACTTAAACTATTGGATTTTTTAGATTTCGTTCTGTAATTACATATTCTTCAACGTGAATGACCTCTTGCAGGTTGTGACTTTGATATACTCACAATAGAGCTTGTTTCATTAAATAGGTTGCTTTTGTTTTCTATTCCTTTTCAGGTACAAGAGGTTTCTGGTGGGTAGACAACCGCTCTTTGCAGTGGTTCCCCATTCAGTAGCAATCTCTCCTCGTTGGCCATTTTTTTTTCTTCTGTTACAGAGATAAAGAAAACAGACGGGGAATCAAGTATCCAACTTTTATTTTATAGTATAATGGCTAATATATATAATATATCGAATTAACATCCACTTTGCGTATAAAGAGATCGCACGTAGTAAAAGAAAAGAAGTCCATACGAATGCACTAGGAAAATAATAAAAATAATAATTGGATGCAGTGACAGACTTCGTAGTGTTTATTAATAGAACCAGTATTGACAGTGTAAGCAATTACTTTGCATTATCATCAGTCTAAAAGGAAGTCAATTCCAAAAAGATTGACTCACTTGAAGCCATGTCACCATGAAACAAGATCGTAATAAAACGCAAGGACAATATCGCAGAACAAATACAAGGAATCTTTTCTGTCGATTATCATATCTCAGGTATGATGATAGTAAGTTAATAATGACAGAATTTTTCAGGGAATATTACGATGTTCTATCTCTTTTTTTGTCTTCTTTATGGATAATATCTGAGGAGTGATTGGAGCATATACTTGACATCTGTCTACGTCTTGTAACATTAACGATGCTTTTAATTATCTTCTTAATGAGTTTTCTCTGTCTTTTTGTTTATAGTGATGTACTTATTCATTGAATTATATAATGTCTTCTTCGTAGTTATTAAAATTTCTTAGTTTTGTAGGTTCATTCTTAATAAAACATACACTAACAATATATAATCTTAAAGAACTGAAAGATTTTAATTTTGTATAATAAAAATATATAAAGTTGAATGACTATACAATATTGCTATTTATTTAGTAGGGGTTACTATGAATCCTTTTTTACGTTATTGTTGAACTTACAGAAACACAAGGGAACGTATGGTGGCCCTTAACTTGTGATTACAGTATAACACCTGACTCGTTAATTTCATGTTCTATTCCTGCTCTAGGCACATTCTGCCAGCGGTGTCTGAGAAAGAGACGAATTATTTAATCATCTCGTCCATTGAATTTAATGGAGTTCCATCGTGAGTACTGAAATACACATAAAAGCATCCAGTTACCATTTTCCGCACTCTTTCACATATTTGTGTATCATTTGGTTTTTGCATTTTGCTTCTGTGTGTTCTGTTGCTTATTGGTTTCTTGATTGCTTCACCCACATACCCCATATTTGGTTTTATAGAAAATATCGAAACTGATGTTATTAGTGTGTTGATACTTTGTTTATTTCATTTTACTTTAACAACATCCCAAGGCTTACATTTCGCTTCTGGAAAGCAGGTTTGGTTTCGTAGTTCTATCGAAAGTTAATAAATAAATAAATAAAAAATCATAGAACTCATTCGTTCGTATTAGAATGAATTTATATAATGTAGAGTAGTCATTCAGAAATTTAGATTGTATCAAAGTCGTCATTTACTCCTTATCAGTTTTTTAGAAACTTAAATAGACAGAGAAACTGAAGTTCCTGCACTAGAATTGTGTTAATTGTTTATTTCACTTAACAGCAAACACTTCATAGCGTGTAAAACTCCGGAAGTTGGATACCTATGCCTTTCTCCTGGACACCTATATAAGTTGAACGGTTTCTCAAGGAACCGAAAATTTCCAGTACATACAATCTGCCCCCTATATCTTGGCCACCTGTATAAGTTGGACACATTTCAGCGCAACAGAAGATGTCCAACTTGAGGACTTCTGCTGTGTAAAGAAAAATAAATTTAAGAAAGAGAAGCATTATATATATAAAAAGTCAAATCTCAATGCTTGCTTTACTTCCTAGATATTCGTCCTTATTTTGTACACCTTTTTTTATATGTGTAGGTTCAACGAGAGTTGCTGAAAGTAGTAAAAAGAGTGAAATGAATAATGAAAGTCAGCCAATAATAGGGCCGCGGTGGCTCAGTGGTAGAGCGCTCACTTCTGGTTCGTAGGGTCCCCGGCTTGTCCTATCTGGGATTTTTGGTAGACAAACATTGTGAGCGTGCTCCTGTTTCCTCACACTTACCCCATTCCACCAATTCTACCATCATGGTTCATTCGGCTTGAGCCAAAGTTGCCTAAAGGCCTTAAGTAAAATTCAGTTCAGCCAATAGTAAAGATGGACAAGTTAAATTTTCATGTTGAACATTTGTCGTTTCCTGTGTTTGTGTGTAGAATTTTTACTGTCGATAGCGCTGCTATAGTTTACCTAATGTTAATGTGATTTTAAATTGATTAAGTTGTCAGCATATCATTCATGTTGTACATCGTTTGCAACGTACTTTCACGTAGTGTGCTGTTTTAAGTATTTAATTGCACTTATTTACATCACATTGCGTGTATATGCCTCCCTTGCATAGCATTTTAAAAGTAAAATTCCTGCTACTGTGTTCAAATTGACAGGCAGTTCAATTCGTAGGGGTTTGAACGAATTTTAAAGTTTCTAATATAGCAGCAACCGCACTTTCACGCGTCGTAACATGTAAATTGCCGGTAATGCTGATTTACTTTATCTCATCGGTAGATAAGTTAACAAGTACATTTTTCGTTTAACCTACATGTGTACATGTTATTTGGCACATTTTGATTTTGTTATCTATACTTCAGAATGCGGAAGAGCGCTAAATTTTTGAGCGTATGTGCTGTAAATGTAATGATGCATTTATCGATTTTTTAAAAAATTTCTTTTGTAGGCTGAACCGTTTGGTGTAAATCTTTTGCATCTGAGATAGGTCGCGGGGTCTCGGTCTGTTTATCGAAGTGCTGTGAAACAAGATGATGGAAATATTAGTTAGAAAGTTTATTTTTACAATTAACATATTTTCATACTGGATAAAAATTATGCCTTAATCGGTTAAAAAGAATGATCAATGGTATCTGATGAATCAAAAAAGTTTGTTTCTTAAGATACAAAGTGTGAAGATGGGGAATAAAGACTTAATGACTTGGGTTCTTAATAGTAATAATAAAAATAGTTAACCAGCTCGTTGCTTGACTAGTGTAGAGCTTCCTTCTGAAGATATCGCTGCCTCGTTCCTGGCCATATCGCAGTCTGGAGCTAGACGTTAAAATCAAAATCCCGTCGAGGAGACAGGCCGTAATTTAGCATTTATTACCATTCTACTTAAATAAAACTTCTGAGTAAAACTCTATGGAATGTGAAGTACATTTATTAAATACTTTCTACAAGCAGTCTTATGCATTGATTACTAAAATTATTTTGTTCAGGTAGTCCCTGAGTTAGAGGGATTTTAAAGCAGATCAATCAAATGATATGATTCATGAAAATTAGAATTACTAAATTTACTCAGTCTTTTTATTCTAATTTACGAAAATATAACTGCTTTATATACATTGGATTACTAAGACTTTCTATCAAGTAGCTTCATTAATATACAACTTTTCAATGAAAATTGACCAATCATAATATACATTCCCTGGTTTTGTTTTCAAACATAAAAATATTTCTCTTAACACTTTACTCACCTTCTTTTAATGGGTTGCAAAACAATGGCCGACGATGCCATCTTCATTTTGATATTATAAAATTGTCTTTTCTTATACTCCTATTGCATTTTCTTAATCTCATATGCACGCTTTGACAAAATATTCTTTCCGTTTGTAAATATTTTCTCACGCTTTGATGAAATATTCTTTCGCTTGCTATTTTCTCACATTTAATAAATCCTTCGATAGTTGTTTTGATATAACGCAAACAAATCCAGATAATTTAAATATATAATAAAACTTGCACTAACAACCAAGAACAAATTAATATTTTGCATGTTATAAGTGTGTAATAAGTGGTATCATTACACTAAAGGTGGATTTATTTTATTTATGGACGTATTAGAGTAGGCATGCCTGCATATGGTTTTAAAATATCGGGAAATGGGATAAAAAAAAAAAAGAAAAAGAAACATGAAAGGCTGTTCAACGTAAAATTACATAGAAACGCAAAGTGAAAACCAAGTAGCTTTCATTGGAGAACCATTAAACAAACGGAGATGAGAAAAAAGGTACGTGAAACACTATGGGATTGATTTCTGTAAGACAACATTCACTTATTAAAATATATTGATATATCTAACTAATCTCGTGGAGAAAAAAACTGGCATTTTCTTACCTGTTGGTGTGCAGCTAATTCTCTCGTATGCTAAACACAGACAACTTGTAAATATACTCGTGATATATTTCGCGAGTCGGTGCGCTTGCATTATTAAACGATGGGGATAAAATAAAAGGATAGGAAGTAGATACCATCCCACTTTCAGGTTAGCAAAATGGCTTGCGAAAAAAGGAGTACATACAAAAAGAAATTTCTGTATACAGTTAC
>JAGDQP010003531.1:0-39974 GCA_022664845.1 Lepisma saccharinum | reverse complement strand
TACCTGAATAAAGAGGTAGCGATCACAGTTGAGAGCTTCGGCTCTCCTCTCCCAACACGTCTGGTCAGCGTGGGAACAGTAGACCACTTCCTCCCTCTGGGAGAGGCCTCATCCAGTAGTGAATTATATATATGTAACACTAATCAAAAACCTTGTACTCAAGGGCATAAAGCCCCAAAATATCTCACAAAACTACCTCCAAGTAGCTAGAAATGTTAGAAATGAAATGAGTTTACAGGCTTTAAATGGAACTTGAAACTTTAAAACGGGTTTTTCTGAAAAGTAGCAAGAGTGGACATAGTACCTGCTGGTTCCAGGGTGACGATATACAGGCACAACAACAGGTTTCAAACTAAAGTATACCGCAGAGGACCAATATATACATGCCAAGTCGTTCCATTCTAAACAAATAAAACACAACATTTGGTTTTATTTCTTCTTGCGAGCATACAATCTGTGCACCAACTAGCATGACCTAGAATATGAAATCCAGCAAGTGAGCAATATAGGCCAAAGGAAAGGATATCACAAAACAGAACTCCTCGAATGGAACAAACAGGCTAATTTACACTTTACACAACTTTACCAGGTTAGTGAAAAAAAAAATAGAAAAAAAAAAGTGGGTTAGTTTACCTTCTTACCCAACATTAACCAACAGATTAAAGAAAATATACAAGGAAAACAACCTAAAGCCAATATCGGTCCCACCCATTACTATGGAGAAATATTTTACGTTATTTAAAAGTTATTTTGTACCTAAGAACGAAGGTATAGGAGGGTATATGCTGTTACACATGAATGTCAAGAACAATATGTAGGCCAAACTAAAAGCAGAGTTTCGGTTAGGGTAAACGAACACGTTCGAGATGTCAAACACCCACACCCCACTTCAGGCTTATCCCAACACCTAAAACCACACAACATAGCATTACTGATGTATCCATTGTACATAAAACAAATTCGGCTATTAAAAGAAGCATATACGAAAGTGCATATATTCTTAAGTGTAAACCTAGATACAGGACCAACGGACAAGAGCTGGATTTCAGTACTTAATAAAACACTCGATTGTCACAGGTAACATTTTATTTATTCGCCACATTCAGTCAGAACATTCAGGAGCCTTAGATGGTGTTGTTATTTTTGTTGTTTATTGTTTATTTATACTTCCCTTTCATACAAATGCGAGCACGAAAGTGACGTCACAGTCTGGCAACATTTTTCTTATACTCTGTCTAGTACTTTCAACGAGCAGTTTAGCATTCTCATCCTTAGTCATCACCACATCATCTATCCTTTTAATTTTTTTCCATCGTTTGATAATGCGAGCGCACCGCTCGCGAAATATATCACGAGTGTACTTATTTGTCTGTGTTTAGCATACGAGAGAATTAGTTACACACCAACAGGTAAGAAAATATATTGATATAGTTTTACCATTGTTCTTGAAGTGCGAAATATATCCGGTATTGCGGAGTCAAATCCAGTCCCTTCTGTTTATCTGAAGGCATCAGGGAGTAGAATAATAGATTAAGGCATGAAGGTTGCGTGTGACACAGTTGGATTGACTGTTTCTAGAGTAACAACTAGCAAAACCCCAATGAAAATAAGAATGTAAGCGCTGAAGTGAGGCTGTGCTTATTGTTTAAGTGTTATGGGGTGAAGACGTGTGGTTCAAACTATTCCCGTCCCTACCAAAGTAAACCGTTGAAGAATATTAAAGAGTATTACTTAGGTGTTAACGTTGGGGTATGTTGCGTAATTTCCAAGCTCAGGAGGGTTAAACATTGATCGGTTGGAATCTTATCACTTGAAAATTAATTTAACAGCTTTGTGTAAAACTTGTAAAGTAATAAAAACCGAATGAAATCGCTAGTGAACATGAAAATGTACGAAACTGTCACTACAGTACCAGTTGACGATGAAGCATAAGTTTCACGTTGCAAACCAAGCTTCTTGAATTCAAATGTTCTTTTTATGTGCACTTTTTATGCTAACAGCAATATACTAAAACTTACAACAAAAATTCCCACATTTTTTCATGCGGCATGTAATCTGGCGACTAGAGTGCACCTTTACTCAGATTACACTGGAATTTTGCATGAGGTGAATCCGAAACATTTTTTTTATGTCCAGAGGAAATTATTTCGTGTACCACTGCACTACGGAATGCGCACTGAAGATATTTTCCCCCATAATAGTGATGCGCACATATAGTATACATTTCCCCAAGTAAATGCCATCATTGTGTTTCTAGTAGAAAGGTGGAGTGCTTCCTCTAGTCGTTTACTTGTGTGCGATGTAATTTGTATAGATAGGCTACAAGGTTCTGAACCTTAAGTATTTCTCAAAATCCGTTGTTAACACAGTTGCGGAAACAAGTAATAACAGCACTAATTCTGAACGTCGTTAAAGGTTCCCTCCTGATGGACAACCTGGGAAAGCTTCATGTCACAATGGCTCGGCGTATTAGAGAGCATTGATGTAAAATATTACATTACTCCAGCTCAGGGTTTATTCTTCCTTCGATGGATAGAAAAGTTGCAATTGTCTACCGTACAATAAATTGCTATTTCTTTTGTTTCAGTACTAAGTCTGATGACAGCTACGATCCGTATGAATTTGCTGAACGTCAAATGATGGAGTTGCTTGGACTTAATGATTGGCAACCAACTCCCAAACAACCTTCTGTCCTTGAAACCTCTCCAACCTCAGCTTTTACGAAGTACAAATCCCCAAAAGAGAACAAACGATCCGAATCTCCAGATAAACAGTTAATGATTTCAGGAATCTCCCCGTATGCTAGTTCCTGTCAGCCTGTTGGTAGTGATGTAAATAGAAATCATGATGTAATGAACGATGATAATAGTAACTATGCCTTAAGTTTAAATAACCTGACCCTTTGTAGTCCTATTACTGTGAAACCACAAAGGAAAAACGCTCTTAATCGCGGAGTCAGTGTAGACCGTAAGTTTAAGGGTTCAGATATGATTTTATCAGTTCAGCCGCTAGCTCTTTCAAAGAAAAATTCCTATCCTACCTTTTCCAGTACCACTCCCTCGAAACCAGCTGTCCAAAGATCCCTGTCCCTCTTTGATTCCAAGCCAGTCGTTGTAAGGAGAGACGATAAGAGAAGAAAGGACGACTGGAGTCACATGAATCAGGATGTTTCAGATGAGGAAGTTTCTTTGCCAGAGAGTGTTGCCAGTCATCGATTGTCTGCCAATAAACCCTGTGGTGATTCAGCATATAGCAGGTATGTGTGTGTATATATGGTATTTCTAACATGGCGGATTGAAATCACCTCTACTATGTAAAATTCATTGGAATTGATTTGTTTTAAATGACGGTTTCACGATAAGGTTGAATGTGTGTAGTGTATTCCATTTTTTTTCTTTCTTGTGCTTTAATTTGATTTTGAAACAATACAATAATTCTGATTTCTAGACACTTTTTTGCCTTTATTTGACAATTGTTGGGTTAAATGACGCACAGAGAAAAATATACAGTGGGATGTGTAGATTATTGTCAGTCCGTAAGATTCCAATAAGTTACACCTCACCAAACTCAACTCAGACTACTCATCAGGTGTGCATGTATTAGTAGGCAGTATCTTGTGCGTAGGTTTCCTGCTTTCGCTCACGGAAGAAGACAGCCTTAATTTTATAAGGTACATGTGATAAATAGGGGTTTGTTTTTCATCACTAAACAGTTGAACATATAATTCACTATGAGACTTTTTTTTAGCTAAAGGACCTATACAATTACAGAACACAGATATATTAATGTTGGGGGTTCGGGACTGCGGATATGAAAACGTTTCCTTTCTTACTCGAAAGCGCAAAGTGATTATACTTTTTAAATAACAAGAAAACTTCTGCAAGCGTTATCCCTCTTATGTTTACTTATGACATACATTCTAAAATTGTTAAGCGTGCATTTGATGTAGATAACATATAGATCCCGGACCAGTAAATTAGTCATATCTACAATAAGCTGCAGCGTTGACTCTTTCCTACATAGCGATCTTCTTTACCGAAAGATCTAACGCTTTTCTATTTTATGGCCCATTCTATTTCTATTCGACCACTGAGCTGAGACCAAAATCTCATTCCTACAGAACGGGGTTGTCGAAGGGTGTGGCGTCTTATGAACGCTGATCGCTCTAGAACTAATACCTCGGAATAGCCCCCGTTATTTGCTGCACACAAACCAACCAGACTTATTAGCGCGTTAACATCGAAATTGGATAATAAATGATCGATCGGTCGGACGAATCACGTTCGTCTTATATTCCATCGGTGAAGAACAAAATACTTCACACAGTGACGAAGCAGACTGCGTGCAGATTGGAGGCGAACCTCGGGTGTTCCGAGGGCGTTTTTCTGTCGTTACTAGTTAGTTACTCTTGTTGAAACTTCAGCAATAGCACTCCAAGGTCTCCAAATTTGAAACCGATTGGAAATCGAGGACCATCTCGAACAGTAATTGAAATATTGGCACAGTAGTTTCCGCAGTCTGAGTGTAACACGGTAACGATTGATCGTGTAATGGATCTAGGGGTGAATTTTTGTAAAAGGAATAGCTACACGGTATTAGAGAAATGCTTGCTAGAAATGACTAATCTTTTGTCCGGTGTCGTAGCTTCATTTGGTTTCATTTTTGACAACGTTTTACATCTTAAAAATTTGAAAAAGTTTGTAAAGCTAGCGAGAAAAAGAAAGCGCTATTTACTTCCGCTTAAAGATGATATATATTTTTAATGTTTTTCTTTCCAACAGTTTAAATCGTAAGTCGCCCTATGCAGAACTAAATAAGAGCACACAACCTGAAGAGGACCCTGAGGCATGTGCCAGTTCTAGTGGGTCGGAGGCCTCCCTGCCTTCAATATGTTTGCAGAGTGAATCAGGCAAGAAGAAAGAGAGAAGTCCTTTCACAATATGCGACAATTCCGTCCGTTTACCTAAATTCTGTCACGAATGTGGCTCCAAGTATCCTGTACAACTTGCAAAATTCTGTTGTGAGTGTGGGGTACGAAGGCTTGTCATTTGAAAGATCGTGAGTAGAAATAAAATGCGAGGAATTTCGTACAATATAATTTTGTAATGTTTGATCAAATAATTCTTTTTGCGTGATAACTCAGACTATACTAACAGTATTGTACTTGAACTAGGTGGTTTTTAATGTTAAATACCTATATTTCATTTCATACATAAAACGTAACGAGTTACTAGGGGCACAGCATAAACCTCTTTATGTGTTTTTATACAATATTGTAAAAAGGTTGTTGACAATCATAATATCTTATCCCTTTTTGGGTAGATAATATATATTTTTAGGATTTTCTTATTGATCTGTTCATTCCTATCTGTATTTACAGTATATTTCTGTACAGTGTTTATATATTGTAGATGCAAATCTACAGATGCTCCGCCCGCGCTCTTAGATTTGCCGTAAAGTAGTTGGTGAAAAATCTCTTGTAATTACAGGTTATAAAAGAAAGGAAGTATTGTATCTATATTCAGATTTCACATTAGTATTTTTCTAACCCTTTTTGTAAACTAGTATCTTAGCACACCTACTATATCTGCCTAAGGATATCAACCATCATGCATCCTTTCTCATCATTTACTTGTAAAACAAGATAGTAAAATCAGGAAGACTTCAGGGGCTTACATGATAAAAAAAAGTAGGCAATAAACAAACACTTTGTTGCTTCGTAAGTGTAATATTTAGACATGTTTTTTTATAACAGTAATTTTAATCGTTGTTAACAATCGAACAAGTTCCGCTTTGGATAGCTATACTAAGTGATTAGATGAATATCACGTATTTAACATCGAAGTTGTTATACGTTCTTTTTAAATACTTTTTGAGATCTTTTTTTGAATAGATTATTCGGTTTCGAATTTGCTTTTGTTTTTTTAAGGTCCTTGATAATTGAACAAATTAAAAATGTTTATCGTACTTTTGGCAATATTTGTTTTTCGAGTATTTTATTGTATTTTTTTTCGTATGCTCACTGAAACGCATTATTTATTTAATGGAAGACTGTATACGTTGTCCATTCCACTTGTAGAAACAAAATATATAAGTGAACAGACATTTCAGTTTTGAGGAACCAAGTCTGTGGCAATACTTATTCATTCCACTTGAATTTCTTTCGTATAAGTAGCTCACTCAAGCAATCGACAAAGCACGTGGAATACATATTGTTTCAGAATATCAAGAGTTTTAGGCTATTATTATTTTATTTAAGAAATACATTGATTTTCGCTCATCTTGTCAAACTTTTTTTTTTAATATGTAACCTTTGTATAATTATATACAAGCTGTACAACCAATGTTTGAAGATTGTGTAGTTGAATATGTTGGGACTTGTACTCACATTAAATTTGCACTTGAATGAAAACTATTTGAAAGGCACGCTTTTTAGACGTACGAAATACTAGTTTTCAGCGCGCAAATGTCTTTAGATTGTCGACCTCGCATTTGTTTATTAATGCAAAATAAATTTGAGATAATAATCAATAGTGAGTAGGTATCAGTTACTTACCTCGCTGCTTGTTGGTGTCGAAGTCTAGTTTGTATGCCTGTAGAAGTGAGAAATAGGCAGCCAAAGAATGAATGTGCATATGTGTGATCAACACGTACAAAAGAGAAACAGAAGTTAATTTTAAAGAAAGTGGTTTCTTCGTTTTAGACCCCAGAAGAAAATCGATAGATCTTATTATACATTGGTCCTATTGTACTTGTTTCGATATTTTTACACTAGTGTCTTAACACGCTTAAGAACCAATGTTCGCCAACTAATGAACTATTTTCAAGATTTTTTTAACCTTCCTTTTATAAGTAAATCATTCGAAATGTTATCAGGATGACATGACTAGTTCCAACAAGAAGTTCTTGTAAATCAATATCATGTATGTATGTATGTATTTGTACATAACCTCATGTTGTGTTTTAAATTTCAATGAATTAGTATTGTGGTATTCATTAAAATAGTACGATATATTGATTTTCAGTTTGAAATTGACTTTTATTTGAAAATCGATTTTTGAAAAAGCGTTACTTCACCTTTCTAGTATAAAATTATAACCAAAAAACAAATTCTTAAGTAAAGAGAATGGAAGTGTTCAAAAATATAAAAGTTGGGTGTACATCGGCCCTCTTTATGCTTGAAGGATCGTAATTACCAATATTATTAATTAAACAGTCAATATATTTTCCCTGACTTGTTTTCTAGTTTTCCATGTCAATTCCGTGTTTTAATTTTATTTTAAGAAATAGAATATTAAATACATAAAATTCAAGTTTAAAATATTTATCAATTTCAGGTTTTTTTAAAAAAATCGTAGTATTTGGTCAATAAAAAACTTCCGTTCAAAAGTGCATCGTTCTTATAGGCTTATTTATGTCGTTGTCGCTTGTAGTTCCAAATCTAAATATACATTTATGCGTGCATGAAACTGACCAAATCTTGTCGTGGAATTGTCTTGTACTAAATTGTATGTTGGAACTATAGGATATAGTTAATCTTGTAATTTTGTGCGGTAGCTCGTGAAAACAGTTGTCCACTATTGGCTTCTTTTACTGCCTATACATCTAGAACCTATACGTCCAGTTGTAGACCTACAGTAACCAGGAGATGCCTTTGTTTCCTTCACTGCTGAAACATTTAAGACCAATTTAGAGTAAGACTGAACGTGGTCTTTTAAGTTTAGTTTTTCATAGCAATTTAAAAATAGTTTAATTTTTAAATCCAAAACGTAGTTTTTTTTTTCTTTTCTGTTTTTTTCTTGACTTGCTAATTTTTTAACCATCCCTTTTAACTCATGTGTTATAGGGACATGTTTCTCATTGTTTCCTGACTCACCTTGTGTGTTCACATTCCACATATAACATCTTACGTAGTTTAACGAATGTAGTCAAGGTAGACAGTAATATTTTAGGGTTTGCCTGGATACATTCCAAGTCTTTTGCCAACATGTCGCTGTATCGAAAACGATATCGTGTACAGTCGGGAGAGGATTACACAGGGCAACAAATTTTAACTTTTTTCGGTAACGTGGATAACAATAACTGTTTTCTACTAAATTTGTGACGCTGATTTCAAATATGATTTCAAGTATATCCGCGGTAGGATCCATAATTTTGTTGTTTGTAGTTAACCTAGCATGTTGCCTAGGGAATGTATGTATTTGTTTGCTGATTGGTGTGTGCACGTCTAGCGTCTAAACGGTGCATCCTAGAAGAAAAATGGAAATAACCTTTCTTGTAGAGAATTTTACGTAGATTATTTTTTGTAATAAGACATTTTGCTCTAAAATGCTTTGCAAGCGAGATATTTACAAAAACAATTTAAGCGCAATTTTTTCCATTATGGCGGAGCGAGTGGTAGTATACCAAGATCACAGATTTAATACATTACTCAGTACCTGGAACTATGTCATACTGCCAATTTTCAAAACACCTGTATTTTTTCTAGGTACGTCCATTTTTATCTCTAATGTTGCTTGGCCTACACTGCAGTTTGATACCTGTTAAGACAAAATAATAGCAAATGGTACGTGGTGGAAATTAAGCGTCAAAAGTACAATAAGAAACACCTACTTTCATCCATGTTACCGAACCCTTGTTGACCTGTCTTATTAATGAGATTCACAACAGAAAATACGAGGCAGGGTATTGTCGAAGAATTGTCACAAAACGTTAATATATATATATATATATATATTTTAGAAAAACCTCTAAATTATTGACTAAATACCATATTAGTTTGACTTGAGCCACCTCGCAGTATTGTTAGGGACACTTTTCGTCTTTCCCTGCTACCTCTTTCAATCCCCTTTCTTTCACCCGTAGCGAATTTTGTAGTTTTATTTTTATGGGCTTTACAAGTAGTTCGAAGTTTCAGCCCATTTTATTATACTCTGTTCGGTGAAAAGAATTCGGAAGATAGAGATCGCGGCCTTAAATGAAAGAACCAGTACAGAATTTTCTGTCTATGAAGGAAAAATCTAAATAAGGATGATGAATTCAATCCGAGGATTTTTCAGTTACAAGGTTGATGTGCTTCCGCTGAGTCATCTCGGTTGGTACATTTCTTGATAGTGAAGTAGCTGTCAAAATTATTCCGATAATCGTTAATTTGTATTTGCTATAATAATCGAATGCGACAGACTTATATCCGAATAATTAAACACTTTTGAAATATTCCAATAATTCAGTAACGTGTTAATATTTGTACACTATCTGGATAATTGTTCGGATACTGCAATTTATTAGATACCCAGATTGTAAATATCCTAATATCCTATTGCTTTTCAGTCCTGGGTTTAATATGCGGTGGGAAGTCTCCATCTCGATATTGACCCAACATTGTGAGACCAGTTGAAGACCTACATAAAGGAAATGCGGACTGTGGACCAGTAAGCCAGAAATACGGCAACGAAAGACATTGCGTTGATTTCGCAACAGCTAGAAGCTGTCTGGCAGACCAGGACAATTTCGGGCTGTCGCGCCATGTAATTCAGTTTTATGGTTATTCTAATAATAAATTACTCAATTATTCTGTACGGAATTATCTGGAACAGCTGAGTAGTCACGCTCACTGCCTTGTAAGCAAGGGCTCCAGGGTTCGGTCACCAGAATGACATTTAACGCAGTTGTTCGGAATTTACTGAAAATGGTCGGACTTGAACTTAGTGTAATTCGATTCACCTTGCCCAGGAACCTTCGGGCTACCAATTAACCTCTGAATAGAACACACTGTCATTGACAATCGGATGCAGGAATGTTAGTGTTTGGCGAGAATGGACCACAAAAATCTTTATATATATATATATATATATATATATATATATATATAGATATAGATATATATATAGATATAGATATAGATAGATATAGATATAGATAGATAGGTAGATAGATATAGATATAAAATACTTAAAGCTTTTGAAATATCTCAAAATTCTCAGATCTGCTCCCTGAATGGCATGGGACTCCCGTTCTTGATGAGTCTGGCATGGAATTCATTGCAGGTATTCAACCCATGACTCGCTAGCCACTGATATCCGGGTACTTCTTGGTAGCCTGCTAACTCAGAAGTCAAGAAAAAATATCAATAAATCGATATGTTACTTCAATATAACACTAATTGAATTTATATAAATGCCAGGGCTTAAAAAATACTAACGAATTTTAAAACACCCCACAATTAAATTGTGCTTGTCTTGGTATAACTTTTAGTTTTAAATGCTTTTTTTTTCTCCGGAATGGACCGCAGTTGCTTAGTGGTAGAGCGCTGACCTCTGGTGCGTGAGATCGTGTAGGTTTTCTCGGGGTTCTCCCGTTTCTTCCCATTTTCTTCATTCCACTAATTCTCCCATCACCATTCATTCGGCCTGAGCCAAAGTTGTCTTAAGGCCTTGAAGCAAAATTCAAATTCTATTTGTTTTGCTGAAACCATTGTAACAAGTCATTTTTGAGATTCGCTTAAAAATGTAAAAATTCTGAATGGTGATGTAGAGACTGAGACTTTCAGTGAGTGTTAGCAAACTGTATGTATAATGTAATAAAACTGCGCTGAACTCAGTCTGTGTGTACATTTATGTTTACATTTTTACTAGCGACCATGCTTTTTATTACATAAAGACAGAGGATTTCTACAGTAATGTAAACTTAACTCATTCACGTTAAGGTGTAACAGATTGCAGAATATAGTGATACAAGCATGCAATGTTATTAACATACTCGATAAAGTATTATTAACTGGTTGTTCCGAAAATTTCGTTTGTTTTTTGAATGAAACAAATGCATTTATCGATTTTCTTTAGTTAGCTTACATGCCATGTATTAAATCACAGGGCCGACGTATCAATTATCAGGGATGATTTTTTTTAGCCCCTTGGATTTCATGTGCAGTTTCTATATGTGGATCTACAATCTTTTCGTGTCATCTGGAAGTGGTAGAAATTGCATCACTATACATTTCCATTTATGTAATTGTCTTAACGTTATACATGGTGGTACGTATGTGTTTGGTGTTCGAGTCCTACTGCCTGTTTCCTGACTGAGGTTTTCCACAATTTTCCTGTTTCACCAGGCGAATGCTGGAATGGTACCTCGAATAATACACTGGCCGCCCTACCTTCCCTATTTGTTGCACCGAAAGAGTGCTCACCGATTACTTCAGCCTTCTGATTTGCTCTTAACGAATTTCCATTGATTCTCTTAGGTAAAGTCCGTCCTGACTGAGGTTTTTCCTCAGTCACATCAGGTAAATGTCGGGGTTGATACCTTCAACTTAGGCCATGGTCGACACCTTCCTGCATCCTTTTCCCTCCCCTATCCCGGCCTGAGCCTTAGATGCCTTAATGCCATAAATAAAATTTAAAAAATCGTAGCTCAAGTGGTAATCTATTATACGAGGTTGTTACTTGTGTTTTAGGCAGCCAATTATATATAATGGAATGCAGAGACAACGAATTTTTACGCTGTTAAGCCATTATAAAATAGGTGCTAGTCAATTAGAGCAGCGCTATTTAAAATTCGTAAATCGCTGCTGTTATTTGAAGCCTCATGTAGCTTCCACTATTTACTGATTAATAAACTTTGTGAAAGTCGTAAACTAACATGATATCCGTCTGGTTTTACGCTACCACTACAGCGTTAGTGTCTTAATATAATTATAGAACAATGTTAATTACAGACTGTAAAGGTTTTACTTTCTCAAAGAAAATTTGAAGAATCACGTATATGAATACTGTATCCTTTCAGTTTTATGTAAGAGATAAAAGAAAAATAATTTATCAGAATTGAAATTAAAGAGATTTAAAAAACTCCACTTCCAGGGCGTTCTAAATCGTCCATATAAGTGAATGAATACACTAACATCAATAATAATCGTTGTGTGTTTCACAAAATATCTCCTGATATATCTGTGACAATATTGCCATGGAATTGTTGATGTATTGTTTCTAGAATTGCACATGCATTGCTATGAATAGTAGTATTTTTTTTAACGATGTAGGCTTCAACGTGTAGTTGATAGTAGTGAAAAATCCATATTTTAATGTGAAAAACCTTGTGCCTTTGTACAGTTGCACAAACATATTATAAGTTGGTCTTGCATTGTATAAACATTTACATATGTAAAGTATTCATTAGAAGAGAAATACGAGTGTTTTCTGTCATTTTGAATTGTCATATATGTAATGAATTTGAGTGCGGGTAAATTTAACTGTTTCTCGTAAGTAGTACGTCCAAAAATGAACGATGAGAGAGCACGTATGAATTGGAGGAAAACAAGTATCCAGGAGGAAGACAATCACAGTCTCTTAGTCCAAGTTGACGTTTTAGTACAATCTGTTAGATTTGAAAGAAAATTATCCGATTTTAATATAATAAGAGGGGTAGGAAATCCATATGCTAAAACAATCATGTTACGTTGTTTTGGATCGTATGTGGTTTAATGACGTTTGCAAATCTTGTTCCTTGCCTACTGAAAGTTCTAGTTTTTGGTCTGTGATCGTTTTTCTCATGGAGTTCCAAGTGCGATGGGTAGATTTTTTTTGTAGAGAGGAGTCTTTTAAGGTTAAAATTTAACCCCTAAGTACAAAAAGCAGTATTATCTAATGAACTCCTCAAAGAGTGACAGCATCTCTAAATTTTATACTTACGAATAGAAATATTTACTCAGTTGTTGCTATCGATTTGAGAAAAGTTACAGCACTATTCACTGAATAAAAAGTGGGTTTTGTGGCTACCTTATAGTGAGTGTAAGTGTTCTTATACGATGTATTGTAGACATATCATAATTTGAAGAATTTATCACAAAAGAATGTAATAATGCGAGCAAATTCGAAGAAATGTAAACTCCTTTATACTTAAGGCAAGTGATGTTATCCCTAAGATAAGTTTTCTATAATCGTTATTGAAGAAATTAAATAGTCATATTCAATCCATATGACGTTTAGGAAATACTCGTGGTGTGTCTAAAAAGTTTGGTGAATGGTCCTTTGTCGTAACAAGAACATGGGCAAGTACGCGCACCTGCCCATGACTATACAGAGACATGTCGAGAAGCGACATCTAGCCTGGAGTACATGTAACCATTATGCTAAACCCGCTACAAGCAGTCGAATGTAGTCAGTGTTAGAGGTAGGGTAGGGTCACAGTACAATGGATCAATGAGTGAACGTGAATTCTGCTACAAATTGGGGAAAATGACGGAGACGCATAAAATGTTGGTACATGTGTACGAGACAGAAGCCGTCATCCGAAAATATGTTTACAACTGGTTCAAACACTTTCGCGACGGGAAAGGAACGACTGGGGATGAGCTATTCGTGTCGGCCGTTGACAAGCAGAACCGCAGGGATGCTCGAGCGCGTGCAACAAATGCTGGCACGAGATCGACGACTGACTCTGCGATTGATGACTGAGGATTCTGGCTTAAGCAAAAACACGCTGCAGACGTTTTACGGTGGCGGCAATCCAAGAACGTGTGATAGCGATTCTGCGATCGGTTCCTGAAGAGGCCATGCGAACAGTTTCCAGATGCTTTATGAACGTTGGCAAAAGTTTATTATGAAGGATGGCGATTACTTGGAAGGCCAATAAAGGTAATTGGTTTGTAATTGCTTCTGTTTCGGTTGTTTTTTGATACCATTCACCGAACTTTTTACACACACCACGTATACTGAGGTTTTTAGAAAATAATATTTTTAATTTGAAAAAAATTGATATTGTGTTCCATCGGCCATTTCCTATGTATCTAGGTGCACTTTTTACAACAATGTTAATTACGGACTGTAAAGGTTTTGCTTTCTAAACAAAACACACAGGTTGACAGTAGTGTTTCAGACAGTTTCTTTCACTCATGCAGTATCTAATACCACCCCGTATTATTTTCATATTATTTTGTACTTAGATATGTGATCGTATCTTCACAAAATCTCGGGATGTTATCTAGCACTTTCTGCTTTCTTCTTAATTCTATTTTAGCATTTTACTTAGTGTTGCACCTAAGAGACAAGTCAAATTACTATGTAACGTGGACAATGCTTTCGTCTGGTTCAAATCTAACTTTTTAAGGAATTTTCTAATTACTGTACTTTTGTTTTTGTTCTTATTTTCGAGACATTGAAGAACTTTTGCATCAGAACTTCTCATTTATCATTAAAATATTGATAATATTACCTCCTTACGTGAAGTTGATCTATAAGTTTCATTCATTACTACTACTTTCCTTCTTAAATAAAACAGCAAAAGTACATATCTTGAGTTCTCTCTTAATTTGATACACATTGGGAACGAAACATAAAATCCTAGTGCGAATGATTAGTGGGCGCTCTGAAACTGAAACTTTTAGTTCATAATTGAGTACACTAAAACCTCGTTTATCCGGACTTGATGGGACCAGACCCATTCCGGATAAACCAGATATACAATTTTTTCATGTTATAAGATCCTGCAAATACAGTAACAAAATGGTTTATTTTACAAAAGGCAAAATTTATTTGAATCAATTGAGAGCAACTTCAGTACAACACTGGAGAATCAGTTAGATGTCTTCACTTGTATACGATGTACAGGTATTTTTAAAGTGACGAAAAATTACTTAATTTTCTTTCGAATACAGTTCCGGATAAATGAGGTTTTAGTGTACTTTGCCAGACAGATTTAGTATCAATCAGGAGATTTTCCTTAGAATAGTAATGGCGAGGGGATAATGATGGTACTTTGTTTTTCGATTGATGTGAGCAATCCAGGTTTTGGTGGTAGTAACCGGATATACACTACACAATCGTTCTTTTTTAAATGTCAAATATGTATATGTATATCTTAGAAATGTACTCTCTAAGTCGAACTCAGTGCCATTTATCTAAAGTACGTTTTTTTTTAAACTTTTGTACCATTTTGAGTGTAAGTTGTTTATTTTTCACGTGTTAATTTCTTTGTTGAGACTGTACGTGTTCGTTTCATAACTGCTTTTGTTGTGTGTCGTTTGTGATATATCGTTTATTGCTGTGAGTAGTTTGTTGTTTTCGTATTTCCATATAATAGAGTTAATTGGAAATTATCCAATATATCTAATATGTAATTCATTAGATATAGACCAGAATAGAGATATCATTTTTTTATTTTCCATTACAATGAATGGATTTTCTTTTTTTTTTTTTTTTATGATGTGGGGTAATAGAAAAACTAAGATGTGCATAATTATAGTAGTTGCTAGTTCTGAAATAAACTCGTGGACCAAAAAATTGTATTGCGTAGCAGTCAGCAGGAAAAAGATAGCGATGAGAGGAGTTCTATGTCGAATACAGAAATTATTTTACGTACTATATATAAGGCAAATTATTTTCCTTATTATGTACTGCGTACGGGACAATTATGCAGTAATAAATTTATAACTATTTGATTTTTTTTTTTTTTTTTAAGTAAATAGAACTATATATTTGTACGTTTCAGCCATTGCGAATACGTTTTCATAGTGCATGTTTGTGAAATTAAGCCTGCTCTACTCTGTGTTTTATAAGTTTCTGTTTTAAAAATGTTTGCAGTTCTGATTTGAATCGAAAGAGGTCGCTGCATGAGAATTTGCAAGCAATTCTTGTTATGTAGGCCTCACCTCCACAGGGACACTAAATGAATTTGCTGTAATCATTGTTTTTTTTTTCTGAATTCCGAAAACGGGATCTACAAACGCTATTAATGAAAAGAATGTTATTGTACTAACAATATTTTACATAAATATGTCTTAACAATTTAAATTTTGAGTTATTGTAAGCACAGTATCATGTGTTAGTACTTGCTATATACATATTTACTTTGGTCTGACTTTGAAATAAAAAAAAAAAGTTTTAAAATAGTCGAGAATGTTGCGTAGATTCGAGTTTTCGTAACGTAAACGTTCGTTCCTTAGTTTATTAAAAAGTAATCTGTAGATTTCATACAGATTATCAGCCTGAGCTAAAGGTACCTAAAACTCATAAATTCATTCATTCATACACAACATAAAACCGGTATTTCAGCACATACCTAAAACAGACAGTCACTATTTGTTGTTTACGGCTGTATTCTTAAATTATATAGTCCTAAGAACGTTATGTTGGTATGAAATTCATACAAACGCAGGCCTAATTAACTCGAGCCATGACAGACTCGACCGAACGTTGTCTAGTTTAGGATTGAGTAAAACCACTCAACTCATAAACTAGCCGAACTAGGCCAAGTATATATATATATATTGCGTATTCTGTTTAGTCTTTTGGTATGCGCTGAGTACTAGCAATTTCTCAAGCGAACATACAGGCATGCTGTTTTCGCCATATATATATGAAGTTGCAAACAAATTTAATGTACGGAAGAGAAAATATCGAGATCCAGCCAAAGATAGTCGTGAGTGCTTGAACACTTCAAGACAAAACACATTTTGTCGTGTAGGAGAGTATTATTCATCATGTCTTTATGTAATAGATAATAAGAAATTTCTTATGAAGTGTTATGATGAAATATGCTTTAAACAAATATATTCAGGCTATTTTCGCTTGAGTAAAATATATTCAAAGAATATATTGTAGCATTGTGAGTTGATTATTTTTTACATAATATGAATAAGAAAATACTTTTCCTAATTATACTAGATTTTATTGAATGAAGCCACTTATTTTGTAAGTTGTTAACAGAGCACAAAATTGTACAGTGGTGTCCTAATATGTACTTATAATTACTAGAAAGTGTGTGTCATTCAGGCACATTATCCTGTACATGATGTGAAAGATGTAACAAACATTTTAATGAAATATTGACTCCCTGTAAATAGCGAGGCGTTTTTCGTTTGTGTAATTATTTTTTTCAGAATTTGCATCTGATACAATAACGTACGGAAGGTATTATAAAACAACTAAACTTTCAGAGTTTGTAGTGTACTTTGTAAATCTACGCTGTATTTTTTTATGTGATTTATCTTCTAATGTGCTTCATGTTTTATGTGACCCATTTTCTGTTGGATTTGAGAAACTCACTTTAATAAAATTGTTATAACAGATTGTGAATTTTTATTTAGTGATCTTCAATATTAGTTACAATAGCTTGTTCAAACTGCTGCGTTATTTCGTTCTGTCATCATTTATTAATTCTATCATTTAATGTCTTGATTTTTATATCAGTCTTCCTTGAAGAGGTATCAGCATCATCACACCAGTGTTTGTATATGCAGTCAGGTATCGTCGCACTGTAGTAAGCAGTTTCTTGAATGTATCCACATGCAGTAAGCTCTCAACAACCGAACTGAAAAAAAAGAACAAAACAAATACACAGAACATACTCTTGCGAAATAATCTGATATATTGAAATATATTAGTAGTTAATTAGCAAATTCACGGAAATATCTATCCAAACTGAGAGGATAAACGCATTAATCATTGAAACTTACACGCAGTTTAAAAAGAACTATACAACGCATGTTCCATTATTATTAAACCCCAGAGTGCACATTATATTTCATAGAGTATTCATAAGTGGATGTTCTTGTTGGAAATGCATGTAAATAAATTTCGAAAAAGTAAATCTAAGAAAACAGTAGTGGTATATACGGTCTAAACAAAGCAACTAATTCGCGAAATAGTGGCCGTGGAGATGCCTTAAATGATTACAGTTTATTTATTTGTTTCATAGCAGGGTGACAAGAGTGAGGCACAGAATAACGAACTTGAATAATCAGTTGTCGTGAAGTGACCGTCTCATAATTTATTTCATAGCATCAGCAATCCTATCATATGTTTAATCTAGAAGAGTCTTGGATACACAGAAACCGGCCATTTTTTTCTTTTTCACTTATTAGATGTATGCTGTTTACAGTATAGCACCAGCTTCGCTTTCATCGTGTAGTCAAAACAATCACCCTCGTAGTGGACGTATCGTTATGCATTTGTTACCGAGTCTTGAAAGTGAGTACTTACACCATTCCTTTCGTCTGGTTGTGCTGCACTTATACTGTGGATTATAAGGTAAGTAGTAATATGGTTTTGAAAACTCGGTTTAATGGTATTGAAAACATAGTTCGGTGCTGAGAAACATTCTGTTGGATTGTGGACACGTTGTATAATTGTATTTTGTGATTGCGTAAGTTAATTTTTTTTTATACAGACCTACAAAAGCGCCCAATTTTGTCCGGTATTACTATTCGAAGCAGTGTGGAACGGGACAATTCATGCGAGGAAAACATCTGATGATAGGGCTATTGTAATTGGGAGTCCAGCTGACGTACAGAAAATATGTTAACTTGAGGATGTTTCCTCTATCTCTATTCTTTTTCTTTGCAAAGTTGTGCAACTAGCCTAAATAGTTATATAATAGTTTGAACATTAGTGTAAATAGTTTATTTGTAGTATGGTAAATTTTCATATAGAAGACTTATTTTTAAGATACACTCATCCACATTTAATATGTAAGAGCACAGAATTAATTACGTTTTCCCAAAAAGTAATGAATTTTCATTGTTACATTTAAATGTTCAAAATCTTGTATCCAAATATGAAGAACTTGTGGCATTTTTAAATGGTCTCAATTATTGCTATAAGTGAAACGCATCTCCTTCAACAAGAACAAACAAACTATATTTCGCTTCCCAAGTACATTTATGAAAATAAAATAATAAGCTATGGTAAAATAAATCCATGCAAAGGGGATGGCGGAGTAGGCCTGTACATTAGGTCAACGTTAACTTACTTTGTACGCGAAGATTTAAACAGCATAAACAATTTGGAATCATGTGAAATGTTATGGATGATTGAACTCTCAGGTTTTTATTTAGACAAGAAAACGGTTATAGGTGTTATTTACAGATCTCCCGACAAGAACTATGAAGATTTCCAAAATTACCCAAGTTTAATCCTAACTAAAATCAACACTGAAGGTAAAAATTGCATATTTACTGGAAACCTTAACATTCACCTAAATAATTAACGAGAAAGTGCTGAATATATTAGAATGTTAAATACAAACAGCGTTAAAATGTGTATAACTGTCCCGACGCGCGTACAAGGTAACACTCGCAGTATTATAGATCATATTGGAACAAATATAATAAATATAGATATACAATCAGGAGCAATAACTACCTGCATTAGCGATCACTTTCCAGTTTACATTAATATGTCATTCTGGGCTAGAATTTTACGGGAAACGCGTTTCTGAAGTCAGTTTTGCCGTAAATGTAGTATTGTGAGTGAGAATGGTGTGTGACGTTAGTATGGGCTAATGCAACATCCTGAAAACGTCCATTTTGTTTTAAAATAATGAAGGAATTGTAAACTAAATGCATATCGAAATACCAATATAATCAGGAACAATTTGTATGCATTTAGGTTTCAATTCCTTCATTGTTTCGAAACAAAATGGGTGTTTTCAGGCTATTGCATCATTAGCCCATACTAATGTCACATACCATTATCTCTCACAATAATAGATTTAAGGCAAAACTGACATCAGAAACTTATTTCCCGTAAAATTCTAGCCCAGAATGACATTACATGACCTCCTTCCCATTTAAGAAAACCAATCGAGATTAAATATGGTGGACTTCAAGATAGCGGCCGTGAAGAATATACCTTCCAGCAGGTAGCGCTTTCCACCCAGTACCCATTACTATGAATTTGCTTTCCATTCCTTCAGCATTTTACAAATATAAGGGTATTTTCACACTTTTTCTTCACTCTTCAGAAACAAGAATCTGACTATTATATCATCGATATCTCGCGAAGTAATTGCTCTCGAGTTGCCGAAATTTGCATGTGCACCTATTTTGGAAGAAAAAGATTTAGAAATTCTTTCTGTCCCATCAGTATGTATGTTTGTCAGCCGTCATTTCCGAAGCGTTACTTCCAATTGTACAAGTACCGGAAGAAGCGCAGGAAACTAGAAGTATATAAAATAAGATGGCAGCCCAGACCGAAAACGAAGAATCAATTGCAATCTGTGCTAGGATTTTTCTATTATCGGGGTTCGTCCATACCTAACAGCTTATATCACCTTGCCTTCGACTAAGCTTCTAGAGAAGGTTGAGAAATTTAAGTGGAATTCTGACTGCGAAACAGTTGCAAACTGTCTCTCTCTCTTAAAAAACCGCATTGTAGATAATCCATCACTTCTAATCTCTGATTAAGGTAGATTTCTATTTGTCAAGATGCATCTTATTATTGCATTGGGCAGAAAACAGAGGGGAGGCGTATCCGAGTCGTAGTGTTGGAAGTAAGAAACTTCCTGAATAACACTTGGCCTACTACACTTCTAAGAAAGAGCTTCCTGCAGTTCTGGTATCTCTGGAAAGGAATGAAAAATATTGATTCTTTCTGAAAGTAAGGTGTACGTTTGTAGCGATCATCAAAGTTTACTACCTATGCTCAAAATATCCAACTTCATGCACGTTGGTTGATGTTCATAAGTCGGTTCAACCTTGTGGTCATATATAAATACAAGGACGTAAACACTGCATAGACTACATCATCCGATATGATGCAGTCATTTTTTGCCAGATTTGGACGGAAACAAAATCATGAATGGCCAGTATCTTATAGAAGATGTCAAAGATATATAAACAGGGATTCAAATACAAACCAGACGGAGTTATAAATATGAGTAATCGCAAGAAATTCAGGTGGTGCAGTTATATGACAGGGTTCGAATTAAGTAGCTGAAGGAAGGGAGGAAGAGGTGGAAGATTCCGCCTTTCCAACCATCAGCACATACATTTTTTTTCCTGATGAAGACCAAAACACCTTTTCTTTGCTAGATATGCGAGAAGTTATCAGGAACACTGGTATTAGTGCGTTTATGGAAGACAACGGTTGTAGAAGTCATAAAGAATGGGCAAACGAACGATAAATGCATTGGGAAGCTAGGGACATAACGGATGTAGAAATCGAAGAATGAACGATGAATTCCTTGGGACTCTTTTTAAACTAAAGGGTGTCGTACATGATGATTGCCAGCAAAATAGCTTAAAATACATTTACTTTTATAGTCCACTTTTAACCTTAATCAAATCATAGGGTAGATTGCATGGGAACCTTTTATTCTTATCATCAACGTGACATGAGAAGCTTTCTAGGTCCCCAGTTCTTTGTATACAGAAGATAACAACTAGTCCACAAATAGCCGTGATACTATTAACACATTCATCAAGCATAATGCCTCAACTTAGAGGTCTTTCCTTCATTCAGACCTTTATGAAACTTCTTAAATTAGTGCCAGGATAATATCTAGTCCTTCTGACTGTAAACACTCAATATAAGAACCACTATTAATAATGTTCAACTTAAGGATGGTATTTCAGCAATGATCTCTAATTTACGAATCTAGTGTCAGATACAGACCTTGTTCAAACCTGGAACAGCAGTACGAGGGGTTACAACAATGATTACTAGGTCATGGCTGCTGGCATATTTACCGGAAACATGCTTTGATTACACACATCCTAATGCAACCACGAAATTCCCTCGCAGCTATTTCCATTTTGGAAGGGAAGTAAATAGTCCTTTTGATATTAATTTTGTATCCGATGTAGAAACGAACTCCTCGATTCCATATTTTGAATATGGGCTCGTTCGGAAACTACGAACGAGTTTAACGCGTTAATCTCGTTCTCTCACGAAGCGTTCGGAAACCACTTTCGTGAAGATCGTTCATTTAGTTAGCCGTTCGGAAAGTTACTCTCAGTTAATTTCGTTCGCGCACGAAACGAACTAGCTCTGACTTCGTGAACTTCGTTAAAATTAACATGGCCACCATCCGCATGATAAATTTACCTCGTTTCGCATCATGTAATCTTATTTTGCTTCATCTAGAGGTATAAAAGTATAGCCATTTCTGCAGTAGGGAATAATTTTGACACAACTAATTTACATAGAGATTAGTACAACGGTTTATCTTAAACAATTAATTTATCTTTACTTTCCCATATTTAATACTTTTTCGGGCTGTGGATTGCTGTTAGATATCATGATTAACACTAGATAGCACCACCAATAAAAGATGAAACTATTGAAGAATGCTTTTTCTAGAGGCTTTGTGAGTAAAAAAAAAAGAATAACGTATAGTACAAAATTATCACATTTATGAAAGAAACTCTCCATTCCTTTGTATTATGACAGACTGTTTTAATGATTTCAGTTAAACAAGTTCTTGAAGGAAGGCATACCGTTTTAGCTTTTTTAAAGCCTGAATGCACCACGTTCTTTCTCGTTTAAATTGTAATCCGCAAACAGCATTAGATTTGTATAAGATGGAATTTAATTGAATTTTACTTGTGGTCTGTAGACATCTAAGGCTTACAAGATGGACTCTTATCAAGTGTTTATTAAAATAGTTGTTTTGTCTGTCGGCCGATCGGTCTGCGGCGATAGACCATCGGCTCGAAGGTCACGGGTTCGAGTCCCGGCAGGGGCATGAGTGTGAATTTTAACAGCTAAAGGCGAATCATGACGGGCCGAAGTCCAAAATTACTAAATTGGCCCATAGAAAAATAAAGTTAAAGTTGTTTGGTCTATATATTGGTTTCTCTTGTTGGCAATACAATTTGACTAAGACGTTAAATGTTAATTCCTTGCAATTTATTTTAAATATTTTCTGTAATTGGAACATTTTTCTTGTGCCGTAAATGTGACTTAGTTGGCAAAGTCATGGAAATTATGAAGGATATAGAAATATGTAGGAACTTCAGCCAGATAATTCTTGTATCTAAGAGAATCGATTTATTCTACTGTTTACCAAATGCAACGAGTAGAATGCTACGTTCGCTATACAAGTGTAACAAATGAAAATTGTATTGAATAGAAGGTATTTCTCCAAAGAAAGGTCTTACATGTTGGTAAATAACATTGTTGGAAGAGAATCTCTCCAAGAAACTAACTTGCTTCGTATGTTGAGCCTCATGCCCCTACTTATAACCACACCTTCTATTTTCATTTATTTTTGTTATATATGCGAGTCGGTGTCTATCGTTATCCTGACAACGGTTTGGAGCGTTCGGAAATTACGAAGGAAACGAATTTCACGAAAATAATTTTCAGCGTTAAGATCGTACATTCCATGAACTTCGTTATGTATTTCCGAACAAGCCCAATGTTAAACAATTTGCTGAAATACTAAATATAACAAAGCAGATGGCTGATTTAACGCAAAAGGAAGCAAAACTTAGACAGTGCATTAGTTACAATCGGAAGGGAAGATATAATTCAAACCAAGTGACATTATTTGGTTAAAAAGAAAGGTATCTGTCTCAAGTGCTGTTAAGAAATAGACAAAATGTCTAAGAATTTTTCAGTGACCTTTTATACTTATTTCTCGATTTAAAACTAACAAGTTTTCGATTGATGACCTGAAAACCGGGGAAAGACTAACCGCCCCCTCTAACCAGTTCCAAAGGTGTAATAATGCGTCTCCGTTTGCTCAAACAAAAGTATGATTTCTCCCAGAACTACAGAGGTGCAGACGGGGAACAAGAAAATTTGTCTTGTTTTAAGTATAACCGCTCTAAGAGGTAAACGGCATGTCCCGGTGGCTCCCAGAGCATGCAAGCTGCTACAGGGGGTGAGGTTCCTACATAAACCCACAATTGTAAACATTAGTGACATCGACACAGACATCACATGGTAAGGACAACTGCTTTCTAGTCAAAACACCCACAGCCGTAATTAGAAACGTTTTTAGAGTTACTGTCAATGCTAATAGGTTGTTAATCACTTGCAAGTACAGCGGTTATGTTAATGAGACTAATCATGTTCCATACATCCACACAGTTTAGAAAGGCATCACTTTTACATGGGAGGTAAAGCACATGAAGTCAAAAATACTATGAGTGTGATTATCTTCGGCAATGATTTTAAAATGAAGTTTTGATGAATTAGCTATTCTAGATCTTAATCTGCAAGTTATGTAGATTTTATTGTATGACAACAAGTTGAAGAGCAGTTCTTTTTTTTTTTATACCTTTTGCAGCAGTTCTTTCTATATCACGGCGACTTGTCAGATACTTTCGAACGATTTATTATGTACACATCGTTTGTATATCATTATGCAATTGTTTAATTGCTTATTGGTAAATAATGTACTACGTTCAGATGAGGAGTTGACCAATTTTTAAATGAGTAATATTTGTGTTTTGATGTGTAATCAGTTGATCAAATAGTCGCTGAACGTATTTCTTTCTTTCAATGTTGTTGTATTCTGCGTTCTAGCCTTTTGTAGATTTTTAAATTTTGTCGCTCTTTTGGTAAAATACTTTCAGAGCACCAACAATGGACAGAATGTTGTTGTTTTCTTGGAATGCAAGTAGTCGAAGCCAGATCAAAGCCCTCTACACTTACGAGACTCTTTATTGCTTACAGACATAGAAACATATTAGTCTCTGCCTATTTCCTTTCTAGCTTTTCTTTTTGCCGGGATTTTGAGTTTTGTTCTTTTATTGTTTTCTCTTTCGTGGGTGGGATGATGACGCTTTTTTGGGAGGGGGGGGTTAGCGTTCTCTCTGATGCGTTGGAGGTGCTTCTCGGCAGTCGGGAATACGTTCTTATGTAGACAACTAACCTCGCGTTGTGAAAGTGTAATATTTATGTATTTTGTGAAGGGAACTATTTCTGGTGGAGTACTTCAGCACCTGATAGACCTGTAATTATGAGTTGAATCCCAAGTAGGTCATGGTTAATACTTCTTCTTGTTAATATCTGTAGTCTTTTGGCATTTTTAGTTATCTGGATACGCCACTGTGTTTATTATGGTCTGCTTGGCACATCATTCATTGGTCTGTTTCTTGTCATTATACTAAACCTTTTATATATATATATATAAATAGTACAAAGGAAAGCCAGGAAGGCAATTTAAGGTAAATTTAAGACAATTCGCATGAGATCACACATATTCACATAAAAGAAGTCACTATATTTCGTGTATTCACACTTTTTCAAGTAGACAGGAAGAGGGCGAAGTTCACGTGTTCACATAGTACAAGTTTGAAGAGACAGTGGCGACACGTAGCGGATAAAACATCAAAACTGGAGAACAACTGACTGCTGTAGCGCGTAGATATCCGGAACTTGAAATAATAATAACTGTATAGCGTGTAAGTACAAGGTGGGATCGTGGATGGAAATGTGTTGAAAATGTAGAGGAAAAGGGGAGCTTAGAGTTATTGAAGGTTAAGGCCAGGTTTTATTTTCGCGCTCAAACCGTGAATAAAGGCATTCTCCCACAGACGGCGTGTTGAGGTGCTGGTCGTAGGGGGTAAAATGTGGATTATGGCAACCAGGAAAGATAGATCAAAATTGGTATTATGGGACTCGGTGTGCAAGGAAACTGGGGCATCCGGTTTGTTGATTAAACATTCAGTTAACTTGTGCTATCCCAACGAAAAAACTCTCACCCCGAGGGCAGATTTCAGGCGGATTCCTTTTTAAGTAATGAAAGTAGCAGTCATTCATACACGTCGTTTGATGTTCACTATAAACAATTGAGATGAAAGGCAGTACTCTATCTAAAATTGGTATAATCCAACAACTTCTAAACTTTACTTGAAAGAACACAATTCCCCGCCTCGGAACTCGAACCCGTACTGCCAACTATACTTTGCAATCCTATTTTAAACGCTAAGTGATACACAACACATTATTTCTTACAAAAGAACTGGAATATCAAACCAACAACCTAGTGGATGACACCCGAACCATTCTCATAAAGAGATATGAAAAACAATAAAAGATAATCGATGAGCTTAGGGAAACACCTACGACAGTTACAGATTTGACTGACAATTCCTCTCTCTTAGAATCCAGAAGATTCTTAGTATTAAAAAAAAAAAAAAAAATGCTAGGACCCAAGAAGGTCCCTGTGCCCTACCTTGAAACAAGAAAAAATCTTTTATAATTTATGTCTCATATTAAAGTAGCCGATTTGTTGAGATTTCAAGACATAAATCGTGGTACCGATCTTATTGCCTCTTTTCCGTTCTTTTACTCTCAGGGAAGGAGGAAGTGAGCAATGAAATTAATCTAGAACCTCTCAGCTGTTGACCAGGAGTCAACAAACACTCTAACCAAGTGACACTGGAGTCGGGTTTCTGTTCATTATTAAACAAATTAGTTCCGAGGTCCCAGGAGGTCTTCAAAACTCCCTACCCTCAATTCAAATAGAGTAATGGCCTTTTTCAATTTATACGTTTCTTGGAATGCTAATCGTCGTGGCCTAGGGCTTCACATTTTTATCCGTGCTATAGGTAAACAGAAAAAATCGATGCATACCAAGTTACGAGAGCCTCTCGTTAATAGTTGCTTTTCCCGCAGTATGCAATGATTTATTTACTAAAAATTATAATTCTTGGATTAATAGAATAAAACATAATTTCCTTACTTTCTAGGAATGGTATTTTTCTATGGGAGTTTTTTCCACAAAATACTAAACATTTCTCGGTGCTCTTCAATAACAAAATTCTCGAGATAGTAGACAGTTAACCTTTTAGGTAATAGACTGAGGCAAATATATCAACGTTCATGTTTGGCTCTACCAATGAGTAAGCAGGGTCTGAAGTGGTTGCACTTAAGGAATCTATTATCTCTTTACTTCCATCGCGCCCCACTCAGAGATAAGCCAAGGACTCATCTACATGAGCAACAAAATTGCAAATTACAAATATACACTGAGTCCAGGTCAGAAACCCGTGTCTGTCTATATTTGCCTCTAAATACATGACTTAAATTCTCCCACTAAACTTTTCTCTGGTGGGCTGAATTGCGCATACTGGAGTTTGTTTAGCTCCCATCTTATGCTCGGAGTAATGTTTGCCGACGGATGTCATTTCTTCAGATATCTTACTGAAATAACAGTAAATTAGATCCAAGCTTCGGCTTTTAGCTAAATTATGCTGAACTAGCATCCTTCTCAAGATATAAATACTTTCGTGTGTCATCAAAAGAAACTGTTCATTTCCAAGAAACAATTGAGAGAAAAAAAAGAAATCCATCAGAGTGGAAATCAACGACCAAAATAAAAAAGAATCTGGAGAGTGAAACAAATTTAATAAATACCCGACTGCCTATCCGCAGCCAATCCATATCGTAGATATTCGCTCTCCGACGGAGCAAACTTAGAAAAAATTATCGCTACATTTTGCTTGCTGCGTGGACAAAGGACGACTTGCTTGACCAATGCTGTATATCTTGAGTAATTGAGTCTGATTCTGAGAGTGTGAGCTTTTTGGCGCGTGGTCAAAGCTTATAGAGGCAAAACCCACGCAGCTAAAGGAGACGCTTCTCGTTTAAAATGAATCGTTCAACGGCCTCTGAAAATAGCGCAAACTAGCCAACGACTCTCTTTTTCTCTGTCTCTCTCTAAAAAAAAATGACAAAAAACTTTTTCTTAGCTTGGGTGGACACAACACGTTAAGAACGGTTATCTCGCTGTTGCTTGAATTCCCGGCAAAACAATATGAGCAAAAAACTTGACAAGAAAAAATATAAAGATCCAACAAGCTTGAAATCCATTTGTCTGAATCGATAATATTGCTGGAAAGAAATTAACGATTAGTACATATTTAAATCTTCAATGATAACAATAAAATATCTTAACACTAAGTTCCTGGCCAGGTTGTTTTCACACCTTACTAATAAACATTTAAATTTTGCATATGATTTTTTTTTTTAAAATCTAATAATTTATATTTTAGCTGATTTTTCAGTTTGAGGAGTGATGAAGTATCTACTTCAGAACAATCTTTAATAAAGGTTCAACATTAAAAAAATGTACAAATGCCACTAACAAGGATTTAGGAAATATCTTCAACTGGTTTCAACCTAACAAATTTACACTAAAAACCGATAAAACAAAGTGCATCTTTTTCAGAAACAGGCACAAGAAGGAAAATATAGTGAAATATCCTATTAGAATCGGTGGGGATAAGATAGCTGTTGTGAATAGCATAACATATCTCGGTGTAAGGATTAAAGAATTCTATTCATGTAGCAAACATTGTTCAGAAATCTCTAAAATGGTATAAGTAGTAAAGGTGTAAGATCGATCTCGAAATTGGTGTGAGATATGAAGCTGAGAGTTTCAGGATATGTTACAGGGAAGATATCTGACGTATTGTGTAATTTTTGTTGAATTTGGACCAGGGGGAGGGGAGATATTTAAATTTGATTTTTATATTATTTTTTAAAAATTATCATCCGTCATCTTGTTGGTTGCCCGCTGCCATTTGCCGTTTGCTCACTTTCCGTTGTTGACCGTTCTTAACAGATGATACGGCCTCGCGGTGAACGCGCCGTGGTAGCTTTAAATTTCATTTTTTTATTTTAATTTTTGCAGCGTATCAGACAATAATTTTTATTATCAAATAGCGTGAGATTCGCCATTTAAGTTAAACACAGTTATGTTATGCATACTGGAAGTCACCATTCTTTGGACAACTGAAAGACACGTAGTACTTCGCTGTTTCTCTGACAATTTTGCTGCACTGATACTTGCATGAACCAATGGAAACGCTTTGTTGAACTGAAGCTTGAGATTGTAATTGGCTAGGATTTTGCGTCTTATTGTTGTAGCGAAGAGAATTTTCGTTATCTTGCACCCGAGGTGCTCGGGGAAATGTTGAAAATTTCTCTGTGATGCAGCTGGCAACGGTAGAGGTCAAATAAGCGTTGTTTATATTTTGTTTGTACTCAAACCCTTTTTGATCGACCTGCAATAAGATATAAAGGTAACAAGAAAGGACGCTTTCATTTTTCTTTTGAAGCGCGATCCTGTCCTTTTCCATTGAAAACACTCGTTTTAAGAAGGACTTTTATTAATAGCGCAACAAACCAGGAGAGTGGTTGTCACAAGATATGAGAAGGTTGTATTGTCGGCATTCGTACTAATTATGATATTATGGAATTTTGCTTTTAAACTTTATAACTGAACCTCAAATATCTGGTGTAGTAAAAATTAATCCATTATTTTGCCAATAGATGGCTTCAGTGATCTGTATCTCGTGTTGTAAAAGTCCGATCGGGTTCAACGAGATGGCGTTCAAACGATGAGATTGCGTACTACAAATACTGTTCAGATAGTTGTGATGAGTTGACTCAGTGTTGTGTGAGCGCGCGTCAAAATGGAGAAAATACGCTATATTTTACAGTTTTTCTTCGATAAAGGCGAAAACGCAAGCCAGGCGGCTGCAAATGTGAATAGTGTTTATGGTCCTGATACTGTAACAGCCAATCACGCGCAATTTTGGTTTCGTCGATTCCGTTCCGGTAATTTTGACGTCAAAGATGTACCACGCACTGGAAGGCCAAGTGTCGAACATGTCGATAAAATCATGGACATTGTCTCGTCCGACCGTCATGTAAGCACTGTTTCGATTGCCCAAGAGCTAAACATTGCACAAAAACCGTGTGGAACCATTTCCATAAAGCTGGATACAAAAAGAAGCTTGATGTATGGGTGCCACACGAGTTAACGCAAAAAAACCTCATGGACCGAATTTCCATCTGCGAATCGCTGCTGAACCGCAACAAAAACGACCCATTTCTGAAGCGGTTGGTGACTGGTGATGAAAAGTGGATCACTTACGACAACGTCACGCGAAAACTGTCGTGGTCGAAGCGCGCTGCGCCGGCGCAAACGGTGCCCAAGTCAGGATTGACGGCCAGGAAGGTTTTGCTGTGTGTTTGGTGGGATTGGCAGGGAATTATCTACTATGAGCTGCTCCCCTACGGCCAAACCGTTAACTCGGAACTATACTGTCAACAATTGGACCGTCTGAAGGCAGCAATCGCCCAGAAGCGCCCAGCTTTGGCCAATAGGAGAGGCATTGTCTTCCACCAGGACAACGCCAGGCCACACACATCGATAGTGACTCACCGGGAGCTTGGTTGAGAGGTTCTTATGCATCCACCTTATAGTCCGGACCTGGCACCGAGTGATTACCATCTGTTCCTGTCCATGGCGAACACGTTTGCTGGTGAAAAATTCGCGTCAAGAGAGGCTTGTGAACATCGACTGTCTCAATTTTTTTGCCAATAGGGACAAGGGCTTCTATGAGAGAGGCATCATGATATTACCTTCCAAGTGGCAACACGTTATCGAACAAAACGGCGCATATGTGACCTAAATCGGATCATTCTAACTGGTAAGTCAAGCCTTCAATGTCATGCAAAAATAATGGATTATTTTTTACTACACCAGATATATGCTTGTCTGAGGCGCTTTAGGGACTCAGAGAAGGTTTTATTACTAACTTGACCATCTTACGATATTTTGTTACTTCTACAACAGATAATTCTAAAGAATGAAAAATAACAAATATTCGGTTTATTACAAGCCAGGTCAGAAATGGAAGTAATTAGCGGTGAACGCGAATAGAAGAAATGATTTTATGACCAATCCATTTAATATAGAATCTTAGATTTATGGTGCTATTTATAAGGGAACGAATTTTGGCGGAACATTTGAAGAAGAAATTAAAGAACGGAGATAAGTTTATTACTTTGAGGAAGAAAAGGAGTAGTTGAATCTTTTCAGTAATACCGTTGCTTAAAGATGGCTGTGGGGTTCTCGAACAATTTTAAATTGGGAAGGAAGACTTTGAGAAAGATTGTTTTGTTTAGGTCACTAAAGAAAAAGGATGTTCTAGAGGATTTACACTTGCATAAATTGTTGAAAGTGAGGCCTGTGGATTTATTATTTATTCAGCTTCATTTTGGAACTGTGTAGACGAATTCTCCTTGTGCAATTTTGTACTGTGCTCTGGAAAATGAATCTATGGTTATATTAATAGAAAAGAAGTTAGTAATCTTATTTATTTTCTAATCATTTTTATATTTTATTAGATCTTGAACTGGGAACTTTTGATATTGCTATATTACAGTTATTATTGTATTATTATATTATAGAAAAATCAAAAATCTTTGTTTCAACCGGGATTCGAATCTGGGATTCCTTCTTTCATGTTAACTTTTAATGCCTTACGATTAATTGGTTTATGTTTATCAGAATGGTCGCCTGCAGCATTCGAACCAAGCACATTTGAATCAATGGACCTTTGTAACTGTTAACATTTTGATTGTGTCCTATAGATCTGAAGCCTGACTAAGGTAGGGAGAGGATATTGCAAGCGATCTTAATGCAATTTTTGTTTCGTAATAATTTAGATTATATCTTGCTGTAGAGTCGAACTCTTTAGTAAAATTTGATGTCAGCGCCGCAAATCGAACTCAGAACTTGTCTGTTTACAATTTCTTAATGCATACTTGGGGAGTGCTTGCTAAATTATTTAAATATACTGATGATGGATGTTCTTCCCAAAGGCAGCTTTTGATCTGATGGTCTAGGTAAACGAATAGAGATTTGCCAGTGCTTTTTATTAGTTGTGGATAACGTCCTAAGATTGGAACATACAATACATACATAACGTACTAACATAACATTCAATCCATTTTTGAAATTTGATTGGCATTAATTAGACTGGATCTAACAAGATTTGAGTCGGAGTACTGTGAAAGATTAATACATGTGAATGACTCCATTTTCTAGTCCTGAAATTAAAAATGTCGGCAGAGGTCTCTGGACAAGATTGGAAGCGATGAATTTATAGTTAGAGATGGTAATATTAAGAGAAATGGGGAAATATACTTATTGTATATTTGTTATAGACTTGTTGCTAAAACATTCGAAATGCTTACTTTTTCAACAGAATAGGAATATATTGAAGCGAACACTTTAATTTTTAAAATATTTATCACTTCCACTAGCACGAGGCTTCGTTATGCGCAAAAATTATCAATTTATGGTAGGCCTCCAAATCTGAAAATATGCGCAAGAATTCCTTATTCCGCATTTGTTTATTTAACCCGTTACTAGAATACAAGATTTTAATATTGAAAACAATCTTCTTATGTAATATTTATGTCAACCAGAAATAAGACTATCTATGTAGATAGTAAGACCATAATTTTATTTCCAGATTATTATTGATCGAATCATTGAGGTCACCAGTTGGAACGATCAATTGTGAAAGTAGGTGGGTTTCTTAATTAAATATCTTTTAATTTTAAATTTACTTTTAGAAACAGACCGGATTCATTATTGTACATCCACGGCTATGCAATCACTGTTTATTATTATTTTATTGTACCTCCACGGCTATGCAATCACTGTTTATTATTATTTTATTATATAGAAATGAAACTTGGCAATAGCGGTGTAGGAACTTGGTTACCATGGGTCATTATGTTTCGCTCTATTTCGTAAATAATATTTGATTTGTGAATGCTCTTTAGAATCAGTAAACTAAAAATCATAAGGTTAACTTAAAAAAAATAGAAAAGGCCAATAAAAAGTTGAATTATAACTTGCTAGCGGAATATTGTTTATTTATGGCCTTTAGATAACTTTGGGTCAGGCCGAAACGCTAAATATTTTTTCTTAGTACCCAAACGAGAAAAGTGGAGAACACTTGTACATTAGAAAGCTTACATGGTATAAGCTAAGCTGAAACTGAGGATCCGAAACACGAGAGAACTAATATTTGAAGTGAGGAATAGTTTTTGTTTCAAATTATTGCTGGAATATACACTTTTAGATAGCAGTCATAAAACGTATGCTTCTTGTACACTTGTTGTCATTTACCTACCTGGCTGAAATATTATACTTAATTCATGTACTTTCTGTGAAGAAGTATGTTTCAAAGAACTTAAAAGAAACTTTGACTGATGTTTCCAGACGCAAAAATTATAAACAAATGAATACGTTGTGTTCCTTACGTCTCTGAAAGTTTTGTATCGGCACTCTTTATTTTAAAACCACTCAAGTTTGTCTATATTTGTGTACTACACTCAATTCAAATTTATTTATGGTACGTAAATTTTACTTAGACCGGAACGGTGATATTCAAAAATATTACTTGACAGTTATCACAAACTTCACAAGTACGCCGCAGAGTTTTTTGTTGTATTGCACCTTGGGTGCTCGGGGGAGGGGGAACATGTTGTTTTCTGATGGAAATAGTCAGCTAAAAGTTGATTTCGCATAGTTTATTTTGTATGAAAATCCAAAAATCGAAATATTCAGGACCCAGCCGTGATTTGAAATCATAAACTTTTATTTACTGCTTTAGCGTTGATTGGATAGTAGATTAACATGGAACGAGAGTAAAAGCAAGGGACATATACACGATTTAACTTAAATAATACTAATAATTTACTAAAATAACACCTAAACATCCACAGGTAATACTGTCCGAAGGCAATCATATATGACCATTCGTAACAGTGGCAAAGTTTAACAATTTTGGCCTCCATACCTATGCTGGAGCTGTGTGTGTGTGTGTGTGTGTGTGTGTGAGTATATTTTTTAATTTTTGGAAAGCACCCCGAATAATTTTTGTGAATGTGTATAAAATGAAAATATCCGAATTTCTCCAAGTGGAGAGGAGAGTGAAGATCTAAAAATTTTGTCCCACCAAAATTTGATATATTAATGTACACGCTTTGAAATGTATTTTAAACATAGTTTGTAGAAAACTTTTTTGAGATTTTACCTGAAATTTTTTAGTCTAAATTCTACTGAAAAATGGCAAAGTCCGAAAATGGCTACCTGTGATTGATGCATATAACTGTTACGCCAGAACTGTTACAAATCATTGTTATAGATAGCACTTTGAATAAACTGTTATAAAAATAACAGTTCCAAGTAGCAGTTATTCATAGTACTTTAAAATCCCTACACATGGCCCATCTGATACGCTCGGCATTTTACAGTCTTTCACAAAAGTCCTAGAGTGAAATTGTTTACTGTAGTAATAAAAGTTTGTCATACGACTTTATTTTATTTATCATGAACATAGCTTCAGTACTCCTTAAAGTTACTTCTCCGAACATAGTTACTGTTTTGTTGAAGTTAGAAATACTGAAACCAGATAATTTTAGAAAAGAAAGTTTCCTACACTTAATTTCTAATGCTGCAGGCTAAAATTAGGGTAGCTAGTACTAAACATTTTGTTGAAATTGAATTATTTTTTCTCAGAAGTGAGGTGAACAAATTTTTCTGTAAAGTGTAAAATAATTACTGTTTAAACCATGTCATATACGATTAACTCGAATAAAAACGTTGTTTTCTGGTCTTATTTTGAGGAAGAAGACTTTAAGCCGCCAGTTATTGTTAAGATGTTCAGTATAGTTTCATGTTTAGTCACTATAGCTTACAGCATTAGTTAATAAGATTAAGCTGAAAACCAGCAGGCTGTTTAAAGATATTTGCAATGCACTATTTGTAGAATATTCATAGAATATACTTTGTTGTATATTCCTAAATTATTTCAGAACTAAAAATAAATCCTTGCAAGGAAGTTCACTAAATAAAACATTTTGAAGTTATCTTCATAAATTAAAAGTATCCTAGAATATCCGTCATAAATTGAGAATATGTCTCTAAATATGTTTCAAGGATCCATCATTGAAAGAAGGTTTTAAATGCGAAATTTTGCAAAATATTATGCTTTCTTGCTGTGCCAAACTAAGTATAACCATTAACTGATATTCGGAACTGCTATGTCATTTTTCCGTATCCTAGCAGTGCAATTGTCAGCCTATTTGATAAGAATTATTGTCTTTGTGGGTATGAAGTTTTTGCCATTGCTACTAGAGTTGCAGTTTTAAGTTGTTTCTATTAAGCGATGAAAGTATTTTCTTATCATATTTTTAAACCACAGTAGAATATTTGTAGTCCCAGGCATACGAGATTACGCCTTCTCAGATAAAAGAGAAATGCAACTTGGACTGTTGATTTTGCAATACACAAACTTACAAACAACGTTCACTCCTCCCGAGCACCACAGGTGAAAAACAATAAAAAAACATGTTCTTGAACATAAGAATGTGAGAAAGAAGGAAAAAATAAAGTAACAAGTCAACAAAACATCTTCTATTGATTCTTCGTTTAAATAAAAAAATATAAATCCTTAGCTGATCTGTGTATTAAAATATAAAATATGAAACTAAACTTATTTCTCTATTTCACGAAGTGAAACTTTCTTCAGTAACTATTTTCTTAAAAAGTTTGAATTACGATTTCACTTGTTTAAGTTAGAATTCGAACTTAATATTAAAGATTTAAAAATTTAACGTTTAAAAAATAATCAATGTTAGAAATTTTAATGAATAGTTTATTATGTTTGAGTTCAAAAAATAAGATAATGGAATTTATGTAACTTAAAATTTAAAATAATGATACTTAAGATTTTATTTCTTTTTATTTTATGATAGTCATGGAAACTGAGAAGGTTGCAGCTGTTAATAGCGTGGAAGAAGATGAACAGCAAATTTTTAGTTTTGAATAGATAGAGGCATCTATGTTATCCGCTGGTACTGATAGTACTCCTGCTAATGATACCAGTCATGTAAAGATGGAAGGTTCATCAATCGAGGGAAATGAAAAGGTACTATTAAAAAGGTATTGAATTAAGTTGTTAGTGTTCTTCCCTTTAATGATTGACAACAAACAATACTCGTCAGAAAATTTATCAGTATTTTTTCATTTAGCGAGGTTACAACAAACGACTTAGAGTGATATTATTATTTTCTTACTTGAGTAGAAGGTGATTGTACTTGGAAAGCTATAAAAGAATACTATCCTGTAAACCCTCAGGAGGCGTTATTATGTGATGGATATTTTTATATTTCAAATTTTCGATAGCATCTAAAATACACTGATCATCAATCATGTAATTCACACATCCGCATGAATTTTCAATTTTAGTTTTACTAGAGCACATGAAACTTCATTGTCTTGTACAACGCTTTCCGTTTTCTCAGCACTAGATACATAATATCCTTCATCACTGTCTGAATTAAATTCAACCTCTAAACTTGAGGTCATGCACTGCGGTAAATAACTCCGCCGACGGTTCATCGCCCTCGTCCGCTCTTCAATCTTTGTAAAAATGCTTGATAGTTTTACTAGTATCTAAAATCATAGCTACAGCTCAACTGTGCACAAAAATTTTAAAAGTAAATTAAGATTACACGTCATGATCTACTTTGTAAGTAGCGAGATCCAACTGGTTCTGTAAACACCTGTATAGTCAAATTCCACCGAGCATCAGGGGGGATGCAAAACTACAAATAACACGTTTGCAAGCATAGCAATGGCACCAACAAAAATAAACGAAAACCTGCCTCTTAGGAACACGGGTGCAAAACATTTCAGGAGAAGTCATTGTGTAAATTATCTTGTCCATACACGATCCGTCAGCATAAAACAATATGTTCTCTCCTCCAGAGCATCACAGGCGCTAAACAAAAAATTTCGCATTGACCCTTTGTTAAAGTAACAATATATTTCAACTTGCAACGCTGTCAATCAAGCGGAAAACATAAAGTAAAACTTGATTCCCCTCCCCGAGCACGTAGGTGCGAAACAAGGACAAACTTCGCGTCGACCCATTGCCCATTTTCAAAGAAAAAAAATCCCGTCAACCCCTGGACAGTCAAATTCCAGTCAAAGTTGTAAAGCTGACAAATATTCTTCCAATTATAAAAGCTACAAAAAAAACTCTGCTTATGTGCATATCGTGACCCTAAACATCGAAAGATATAGCAGTAAAAATATTTTTTCTAAGTAATCTTCCTCGTAAAGTCAAATGAAAATCTGTGCTGCGCAATTACGGAGAATGTATAATCATTCTCCGTCAAAAGAAAATAATGATTACCCCCCCCAAAAAAATAAACCTAATTGCTCAATAAGAGCGACGACGACGGCTTTATACCGAGGCGGTACCACGGCCGTCAGGTGCGGATAAATGACGGCGGATGACGCAGAAGCTAGCAATGCGGGGGTGCTATCAACAAATATCATTTCTCCCTGATCCAAATTAAAAAAATACACAATAGATCCGATACTTTCCCTGTAATATATCCTTAAACTCTCAGCCTCATATCTTTCACCAATTTCGAGATAAAACAACTCCGCGTAATTTGTGCACCTTTACTACTGATATCCAGTCACGTTCAAATATTGCGTAAATTTCCCAGATGTTTCCGGAAAATATGAATATATGCCTTCATACACCCACAGTTATTGTAGTATGTTGAATCCTGGTATGCGAATCTCAGTGAGTATAATAAAAAATGCCTTTCAATTTTACAAAAGAATGCTGTTGGATTAACAAAGACTTGGAATCGGCCTGAGTCTTAGATGCCTAAAGGGCATAAATACAATTCAATTCAACTCAAAGAATGCAGAATATCTTGCTCATTCAACACCTTTATTTAAGGAACTAGAAATGTTAAGGATACATGAACTTCATAAGTTTAAAATAGCTTGTCTAATGTATAAGATAGTGTTGAGAAGCACGGCTACTAGAGCCCGAGGAGATGAGAGGGAATGACCGGAAATACAAGGTAAGGATGAGTTTAGCGACTTGATAAACAACTAGTTGAACGCGGACATTAAAGAGACTGATGGCAGAAATGATAAAAATAAATTCTTAAGTGTCTATTTCCAGAACTCGCGGGTCTTTTAACAAAAAGAAATACTTTTCTTTGCAATGTTCTTTCATGCAACTATGATATCATAGGAATTTGTGAAAGTTGGCTTCATTCCGGAATATTTGACAGTGAACTTTTTGATGATAGATATTGTGTATTCAGGTGCGACAGGAGAAGAGAGTTATGTGGCAAGCAGAGGGGGGAGGAACATTACTAGGAGTAAAAAAGAACAAATTCAAAGTGAACTTCATAGACTGCTCTGAACTGGGGATGGACTGTGTGTTAGCAAACATTTAATGTCAAACAATAAGCTTTTATCTCTGTGTACTATACTTTCTTCCTAACTCCGCTGCCGAGGTATATGACAAGGTATTTCAATTCATTGAGACAAAGTGTTTACCGGGTTGCTCCATTCTCGTACTTGGGGACTTTAATTTATCAGATGTAAATGCTAGCGAATTCAATTTCACCGTAGCACCTAATAAGTATAAAAGCCTACACAATTTCATGTAACTCTATGAATTACACTCAATTAATGATATAGTTAATAGTTACGGAAGAACATTAGATTTAGTACTCACCAATTTACACTCTGTTACCGTAAACAAAGAAATCTCCCCTTTAGTAAAGGAAGATGTATATCATCCTGCTTTATATATAAATATAAAAACAAAAAGTAGACAAACGGCGAAAATACACAGCAAGGTATCAGGATTTAACTATAGGAAGGCCAACTTTATGCAAATTTATTATGAGTTTAAGCAGACAAACTGGCATGTTCTTAATAAACATTCTGATGTAAACGTGGCAGTTGACCACTTCTATGATATCATATTTGAAATATTTAATAAATGTATCCCTAAAAAAAACACTCAAATCGGAATTATCCGTGCTGGTTTAATGCAGATATAATATAGAAAATTAAAAGAAAGGCGTATCACCACAAAAAGTACAAAGCTAATGGAGGTAATTCTCATTATCATTATCAAGAATTTTGTAAATTAAGAGCGGAGGTAAAGCATGAAATCAAAACTGTGCACAATAATTATATCAACTTGTCTGAATCTGCAATTGAAACCAATCCAGCTCAATTTTGGGACTTCATGAAACAGAAGACTCGTCATTTAAATGGTAATACACTAACATATAATGGCCGGATGTTAGAGACCGACAACGAGATTGTGAATTCCTCTGCTTAGTATTTTCAAAGTGTCTACAAGAAGAACATACACAGGGTAATTACAAGCAAACTGAAACGCTTAAACTGAGCGATAAACTAGATCAACCTGAGGTCTCACATATTGAAATGCGAGAAATACAACATGCAATAAAAAAGTTAAAATCAAAAGGAAGTACAGGCCCTGATGATATTCCGCAATATATAGTAAAGGGCTGCGAAGAGCCCCTATTGGCACCACTTTATACCATTTTTAACCTAATAATCACTTGTAATGTGTTTCCGGATAAGTGGAAAACAACAAAAATTTGTCCCATACCTAAAGGCAATAGCAAATCTGAAATAAAAAATTATAGGCCAATTGCCATATTATGCATATTTGCCAAAGTATTTGAATCAATATTGTACAAAAAAATCAGTATTCATGTCAGACCATCAATATCAGAATTTCAACATGGTTTCCTCAGTTGCAGATCAACTGTAACGAATCTTTGCCTCATTACTGACTACATAACTTCAACCTTAGACCAGGGCCAGCAAGTGGATGTAATATGCACCGACTTTGCTAAGGCATTTGACACAGTAAATCACTGCATTCTTACGGAAAAACTTAGGCAATTCCCCCCCACCCCCAGGTCTGGTTAAGTTATTTGAGTCTTATTTTAGTGATCGTAAACAATATGTTGTTTATAAAGGTGGAATATCCAAAGAATATCCTGTATCTTCCGGAGTGCCTCAAGGGTCGAACCTAGGACCCCTATTATTTTTATTGTTCATTAATGATCTCCCTGCATGTATCAAAACACCTAACAAACTTTTATTTACTGACGACTTAAAAATTTACTCTACTATCAGTTCAATGCACGATTGTGAAAATCTACAGCTTGACATAAACGAAATAGTTAAATGGTGTAGCAATAACTCACTTGAAATTAATGTTCACAAATGCAATGTAATGTAATTTACGAGACGTCAGACAGCCGCGCATTTCAAATATAAAATTAATAACACGCCTCTACCATACCCCAAAACAATAAAGGATCTAGGTATAATATTTGATTCCAAATTGCTTTTTGACGTTCATGTAGACAAAGTTGTTAACGAAGCGTATAGAAATCTGGGATTAATAATAAGAATGGGAAAGGATTTCAGGAAGACAGAAACTCTCATATGTCTATTTCAAACATATGTAAGATCAAAAATTGAATACGCTACCATTATCTGGAATCCAAGTACTGCACATATCTCAGACAAACTGGAAAAAATCC
>JAGDQP010003530.1:20608-93086 GCA_022664845.1 Lepisma saccharinum | reverse complement strand
GGTGTTGACCCAGCATCGTGAGGACAATTGGGGAGCTTCTGTGAATAAAAGACAGTGGCGCTCACAGTGAGAGCTTCGGCTCTCCTCTCCCAACCCGTCTGGTCAGCGTGGGAGCAGTAGACCAACTCCTCCCTTCGGGGAGAGGCCTCATCCAGTAGTGGATTGAATATGGCTGTGATTTATTATATATATATATATATATATATATATATTAGGTACTCTTTTTTTTCTAAATCGCGTTTGTTAACTTTAATTACTTAACATACAGTACAATATATTTCCAGCCCAGTATGCTTTATTTGTTAATCTAGTTTTTACATAATTTTATGTTCCAATTAGCGCCATTTTCTCTGGCTTCCTATCTTTTATCTCTACCGTAACATGAGAGTATTATGCAAATGTATTTTTTGATCAAGCTCTGAATTTAATCAGCAGTGATGTGGATTTGTGGAACTTACAAGGGAACTTTAATCAAGCATTAATGTTAAATTAGATCATTTTTTAAAAAATCAAATGGCTATTTGAAAAAGAAGAAAACAAAACTAATTTAATCTCGTTTACAAACCTTGGAGAATACTGTAAAACAAAATTAAATTGTCCTTTAGAAAGCAAATTTTGAAATGCTTTTAACATAAACGATCAGGAAATAATATGCACATTATTCCATATCTGTTGGATTTGTGTTAGCTACGGATATTATGCTGTGCAAAGTAGCCCGGGCAAAGCGAATAATTGATTTTGGAAAGACGTATATGTATATAAATTTTTTAATGAATATTACCATGAATCACTCCATAAGACATTACCATTACGAAAACGTAAAACATCGAAACAATGCAGCCTCTTCATATATGTTGATAAGGGCAATTTGAAATTATTAAACAGTCGTATTTTATTCACTTTGTCCAACCACCCAAGCAAAGTTAATATTGCGCTCGGGCAAAGTGAATAATACTTTCTGATTATTCGAAACACTTGTAATACAGAAGTAGAATATGAGAAAATACCTACTACTTAAAATATGTTTCAATATAATATGCAATTATACAAGTGTAACGTGAAAGTTATTCGTCCTTTCATTATTAGAATTTGTCTACTTTTTGTGATATAATTGAATCGGTGATTGCAGAAAGGCTCTATGTCCATTTTACCTAGTTTTGAGAAAAATAAAAAAAACTGTATACACTATTGCATCAGTCATATATTGTTGGCCGACTACTGACATTCGAAAGTTTACACTAGTAGCTAACAAGAGACATAGAATCAACAATGTAAGTTTATTGGCAACTGGGAAATTATTTATTCTGCTTGGACTTGGAGCCTGTCTGCAATCAACAGGTACCTAGTGGGAAAAAATATCTAATTTGTACTTGTTTATACATTTTAATGTGAACCAAAATGTTGTTATAATCAGTGTCTTGTTGAGAAAGAAAGTCATGTAACCATGAGGTATTCCTAAATGTATAGAAGTGCTGAGAAGTACGTGTTATGAAAAACATACAAAAAATGATGATGAACTATTATTGTAAAAATTAACATAATTTTTACGTTCGTTCTGTTTAGCAACACAAATTGTCTATTGTGGCGCAACCAGGATACCAAATTTTGCATAATATAATCCAGAAGTGCCAACTGTTAAGTGCAGAAAAGCCTCAGGTCCTGCACATAGGGCCCTTTTACACTCAACGAAAACTTCACATTTGTATTCCTCGTTTATTATTGGAGGTAGAAAAGCCTTTCCTACACTCAACAATGACCTTACATCTAAAGAACTTAAATTCGGTGAAAACTCAAATTCGCCAAAAAGTGCGAATTCTGTAATAAGCGATTCAATTTTGTTCACATGTATTATTCAAGACACATATCACAGAAGTAGGACCCTACACCAGTATAAGATCTGCATCCTTCGTGCACCCATTCTTTGCACTATCCACACTGTATCCAATCTCCATATCTGCCAACACATACGATATAGTAATACTCGTAATATGCATTATCTTATCGTTAAACACTCTCATATGTTTTCATTCACTGAAGGTTTTAGAAAGGACCTTTCTTTTTGGTCGCTTCTAGAAATATTTCGTTTTGTAATCAACTTTGATGTCTAAGTAAGGACCTCTGTTGATATCTTTTGCATTTTTAAATGGATACTTTTGGTTCTGTGACAAACCTCATGTTAAAAGGTATATTCTTAGTGTACACACTGGGAATGAAATGAAAACTATCGTATGTGAACCGTTTTCATCTGATTTGCAAGTTAATGAAGGATATAGAACTTTTACTACTGCAGAACTTGACTCTGTCAAGGACGTTGCAGGAGTGGCAAATCCTCTCTTGTTCTGTAAGAACATTTACAGGCTGTTCTGTTTTAGATGTACCATGCAGCATTGTTGAAGAGCAAAATCTGTTTCTGCAAACGCTATGGCGTTATAAGATCAAATACCCAGGTATAAGGCCAAATAAAAAAAATCAGCAGGTGAGCAATCTTACATGGCAAGAACATGTGTATACAATGACGTCAGAAGACTTATGTTGCATTGGAATTCAGACTTTGATTATATATTGTAGATGAGAAGTAGAACTTACATTTGTACTCAGATGATCGAAAATCCTCTCTGGTTTCGCACTAAACTGGCGAGAGCAATTATTGCTTCTTAATTTCTTTCTGAGTTTCTAAGTGATTAGTAATTCGTCAGTATATATATATATATTTCTTTAACTGGTGTTAGCCTTATGTAACTCAAAATAAGAATGCTTTTGCTTCCTAATATAACAATTAGTCAAGAGATACCTCACGAAATAGGAAAATTTTTGACTCCATTTTAAATATCTCATAAAAATGAATGGTCATTTAAATAGATCTAAACACTTAATTATTCAATACTTAAAAGTTTAATATTATTCACACTGCTATCAGGATAAATGTTAGGAAAGAAAACACATGCACACCAGTAATAGGTAATATGAGGCAAATCATCAGATATTGTCAAATGTTCCTATCGATATTAAAACAGAAGATTAAGCACGAAATAAAAATACTTTTGTTTTGGCTCTTTAAATATTGTAGATTTTTTTCAACTTTGTCTAAGTGCAGGTAAATATGACAGTAAAGCTAATACACTTGTTGATTGCTCAGCTATTTTCAATGGTAGGCGCTCTCACGGCGATGATCACTTTAAAAATGTATTGCGAGAGTTCGATATTTTAAATTCTAGGACACTGGTGTTAAACTTTTAACTTGGTGTTTAACCTGCGCTTACCTTACAATTCTTCCTCCCCTGAATTCTGCAACTTTATTTCCTTTATTGCATTATTTTATATTCTCGAAATCAGTCCAACAAGAAACGTTGAAACAGATCTGTAAAGAGCCGCTTTACTCTACCTCTTTACCCTCTATTTTTCTTTACATAGCGACGGGATACTAATTATGAATACAGAATATGTTTTGTGATTGCTCTAATGAATAGGTCATACTTCTTTGTAATCCACTACACAAACAGAAAAAAATATTAGCGTATAAGTTAATTGTATAGTTATTGAAAAACTTACCTTACATTTGTTTTGAAATGCAGCTTTTTTTTTTTTTTTTTTTACCCTTAGCAACACCGCAAAGTACACATCACGACTTCAATAGCCTAGGCGCTGGCTCCCGTCCCGTGTGCACTTTTATGTGCCCTCAATTTGAATGCAGGGCGTTATTGCATATCCACAGCAGAGACAAATTCTTTTGTTCATGTGATCTTCATGGTCATTTGGTCGCCATATGGGTTCAATACGGCGGATCGATAATTTCTTTAAGCGCTCGTAACTCAGGCATTTCTTACGCGATTTTGATGATTCTTTATTTATTAGAAAGATGAGCTTACGAGCTATAAGTTTAGTTATCTCCATGTTTTTGAAATTCCCAGCTATTTTCCTGGAAAATCGGAAAAACGACATTTTATAACGCTCTCTTTACTTATTTCTGCAATCCTCTCAAAAACGGTAACAAATCTGGTATTTTACAAAGAGAGAAAAGATGCAGAATTTCATAAACTTTAATTCGGTGTGCAATACTTTTTTGTTTGAGTGCAATTGGTATATAACTAAAATGAAATTGAAGCAGTTATCAAGAGTATCAACATCCTTGATCAATTGCCAATGCAGAACTCTCAAGTCAAGAATTTCAAGATTGGTTATTATCGATAAACCTAAAAGTAGATACACTTTGTGTTGGTAAGGGAATTTACAGGATAGCGAGAAACAATATTCTTAAGCCAGATGAATATTCAAATATATTTGTAGGCCCTGGTGGTTTTCATTTTGCAGAAGAAGTAATGTCATAATATTGGGAAATACTTGGAAGATAGTGGAAAATGATTTTGTTGAAACAAACATTTGGTCCCAGTGTGCTAGAAAGAGTTCTTGCTGGGAAATATTATTCAAGGGGTATAAACGGATTGTCATTGTGTGCAGAAGCTTTAGAACGTTTGCTTCTAACAGAGTTCTCAGATGTGAAAGGAACTTGAAAGTAACTGATGGAGAGTTTAATGACTTTTTGAAGAATATCTTACAGGAGAATACATCTGAATCAATCACAGAAAGAATGCTAACAATGATGAAAAAACACAAGAAGTTTGGAGAGGTGAAACGCAAGCGAAGTGAAATTTTCCTTATAATAACCTTCACACGTTCCCGATTTTCCCGGAAAATGGATGGAAATTTTAAAAACATTGTAATAACTATAAAAACATAGCTCGTAAGCTCCTCTTTCCAATAAATAAAGAATCATCAAAATCGGTTAAGAAATGGCTGAGTTACGAGCGCTTAAATAAATTGTCGATCCGCCGTATTGAATCCAATATGGCGGCCAAATGACCATGAACAAGATCACGAGACCAAAAGATTTAGAACGACCTGGATTCAAATTGATGGCACATAAAAGTGCACACGGGACGGGAGCCAGCGCCTTTACTACAACGAATTCCTTCTACTTCTCACACTTAATTTTTGGCGCGCTAGCGTCGATAGATCAACAATTATTTACATTATCCTCTTTGTTCGGGTTTCCTACTGACATAATAATTCAATAAATATATATGTTTGAACTCTAACACGTTTCAAATTGTGTACTTTAAAATAATAATATTGATGCACTGGAATTCACAAGTTACCTTTTTTTTGTTGTTGTTGTTGTTGTTTAATACCATAAATTGATGAAGACACGGAACTCACGGGATTTACAACAGGGAAACACCAGGAGCTTGCAAGTTTTACAAAGAGAACGTCACGTAAAACAAAAAGTTATAACTCTAATGGTTTAACTAGTTTACTACTATGAGAATATATCCGAAAAATCAGAAGGGCGGTTTACCAATTTTAAAAAGCAAACTAATTTCAACTTAATGCGAATTATTAACGCCTGTAGCTTAATGTCCCATATTTGTAGAAACAAATAAGCTCTGTTTTATACATTATTCATAGAAAAGGAAGTGGCAAGATTCTAATTTGATAAATCTCAATCTTGGTATTTGGTTAATGTAGCTGATTTTGTAGGAAAAGACCAACGTAACTTAAACTGGTAGCCACAGGAATTTGCATTCAATTTTCTGGTTACAAACTGTATATACGTTAGTGGTCAAAAAACAAATAGACACCTGCTTTAATATTATTGATTGATTTTATCCATAGAAAGTACAGTTTGAAAGAACTTTCCCGAATGAACTTTAAAAGTTTCTTTAAAAAATTACAATACTTCAGAAGTGATATGTAGGAGAGGTCAATTGAATGAGGAAAAAGTTGGATAATGAGATCAATTATTTTTCTGTACAAAAAAAATGAAGAAATGGTAGGGAGATAACATAATGCTATTTTTTTAAGAAAAGGACAATTTTGAACATCTAAGAAATGAAGTTACTAGTTTAGAAAAAAAGAAAGAAGTGTGAATGATACAGAGAAGATGCAAAGGGAAGGAAATCTTCCACAAAAATATACAGAAAAGTGGAAAAAATGTGTAAAAGAGATAACAAAAACGATGGCGAGGAAATGGGAAGACGTTTGTGTGTTACTTATTCATGCGTGCCTCAGACCCGTTTGTCAAGAGACTTCTTGCAAAATGAGGAAAACTTGGTAGGAGGAGTGGGCTGGGCGTTAAGAAGTAAAAGAGGAGTCGGGGCAAGAGTTGCGTTTCGTATGATTAATGCAAAAGAAGGAAGCTAAAGAAATTCACCTCCCCCTTTATACCCTTTCCCGCACTCCAAACCTCCATGAAAAGTTAGTTGGAAGTACTGCATCAGTGTGTTGTAGCTTTAGCTTCCCGAAATGTCCTGTGGAAAGCTGGCCAGAATTGCCACAACAGCGTTGCCAGGTCAGTAACGGATTTTCGACCTAATTTTTGAGGTCGTGAGATATACAGAATACAAAGTTGCGTTTATAAACAAATAGTCAATAAAAAAAAACTGAAGAAAACTAGATAAGAAATGTCACATGTGCTCCGTATAAACGTTTCGTAATATTGTCTTGTTATTGATAAGAAATTTGACAAATTCATATCTACTACATTTTTTGTCTGTATATACTTTTTTTTAAATAATTAACATAATAAATTAATCTTCCTGATTAACTTTTTTGTATTTTTATGGCTATTCTTATATGAATTGTCAATAACGATAACATCTATTAGACTTCGTTTTATATAAATATAGTACATGCAAGTTAACAATATACAATTATTTGTTTATAATTATTATAATTATAATTACCTTAGTGTGTGCGATAGGTATTAATACAGATAAATCCATGTTTTGACATTCCTATTATGTGGTACTGGTTATGCTATATTAATTTTCATGAAATGTTAATACTGCAGTCTTTTCAAATGAATAATGAAAGTAGTGAAAACAGTTAATTATTTAAAGGAAACGAACATAGATAATTGTGATGTATAATTCTGGAATTCTTTAAATTCTTGCATCTAAATTTTCGTATCTCTCTTTTTTAATAAAACTGATAATTAAGTGGAAGTCTGTTTAAGGCCAAGCGAGCGGAATCATTATTTGTATTACAGTGTTAATCTGTCTCTAACTTATTTACTTTGAGAATCTGTTAAGAGTATTAAGAATGTTTCTTTGCGATCAAAAAATATGATAATATTTTAATGTCTATGAAAGCTCTTAACAAAAATATTCGTACACGGTGTATATGGTGAAAATGCATTTACCTATCCTCAGAATATTGAGTATGTCTCTGGCAGAAGATATTTGGGCTACAAATTCAGATCTTAACATGAAAGACTTACCATATATTTCTAATTTCTCTTTGGTTCTACTTTATTCTTAAAAATAGAAGGCATGTGCAAAAATCAACTGAAGTTATCTAGTAAAGCTTGTATATAAATGCGTGGAGTAGAACCGATAGCAGTTGTGCCTAGCATTGCGCTTGAATATTAACTGGACTAGTTTTCAAACCTGGTGCTATCCGCAGGAACGCAGTAGATCACGGTGAATGCATGTGTGTTGAGTGCAATGGCTATTGTTTGTTAATGAAAGGTCTGTTAAGAATTGAAAGAGCAGCGAGAATGTGTGAAATTCTGTGGCAAATTGCACTAAATTTTCACAGAGATCTTCGAGATGTTATATCAAACCTATGTTGAGGAATGTTTGAGTAGAACACAATGTTACGAATGATTCAGACGTTTCAAATAGGGTCGAACCTGCACCAAGGACGACGCAAAATCCGAACGCCCGTCCACATCTACAGACAATGATCATGTGAAAATGGCGCAGGCAGTAATCCGTGCACACCATCGTTTCATCCTACATGAACTTGCTGCTGAACTGAACAATAGTATAAGATCATACCACACGATTTTGACGGAAGTTCTGCAGATGAAAAGTATTGTCGGTAAGTTGGTACCACGTATGTTAACAGTCGATCAAAAGAAGGGCTGTGTCAGAACAAGTGTTAAGTCAAACGATTATCAAATTTCCAAGAGCTGGTGATCAGCAGATGATGAAATGTAGGTGTACGGGTACGATGTGAAAACGAAGGTCTAACTAGTTGAGAATCATCAACATGGCCAAAGAGAGCACGAATAAGTAAATCCTATGTAAAGTGATGTTGATCGTCTTCTTTGACTAGCAGTCCATTTGGAGTTTGTGCTACGTGTTTTCACAGTGAATGCACCCTTCTACGTTACGCCATGCAAAGATTGCGATAAAAGGTGCGACGAAAAGTGCCAGAGATGTGGCAGAACAAGTCCTGAATGGTTCTTTACGATAACGCATGTTCCAATTCCTCACTCGTTATTCGAGAGTTTTTTAAATAAAACACTAAACTCCCATGATTTCTTCGCTTCGTCTGTCCTGAGTTGAAATCAACCCTCAAAGATAGCAGATTGCAGATCATAAAGCAGATCCAGGAGAAATCGTTAAGGGATCTCCAGGTCACTCGAAACTGAAGCTCCAGCAGGTATTCCAGAACAGAAAAAATGCTGGGAGCGGTGTGCTCACAATTGAGGGAAGTACTTTGAAGGAGACAGGTTTACCATTTTTATTATTTCCGGGATGATATGGCTTAGTTAAATCTCTTGGTTAATCTATCTAGTTTTCTTCATATTTTTGTACGTTCAAATCCAGAAGATTTCAATTAGTACATGTTAACTTATGTTCTTTTGCTTTATATGAGTTATCATAGATATAAATATAATATATGGAAATTTCTCTACTGGATGAGAATTACACATGCTTTGAAATGGTCACTGGTGTTAGATTTATAAAAATCGTATTGCAAACATAAATATCATTACTGCTTAACCAATTTACAATATATTTCGGGTATGTATGCTCATCAATGAGGTTCAATTTCTGAATGTAAATTGGAGAGCACATGTGTGTATGTTACATCCTCCAACACCGAAGAGTTTTCAAGAAATTTAAGTAGAAACTTCGAATCTGTTAATGCATTTTTAACACACTACACAGTGATCGAGATATTTTGGCTTGAATGCTTGTTCAAGATTATTATCATCGAGATTAGTACACACAAGAGATCATGACTGTAGTATTTGTGAGGAGTGAATTTCCTTGCTGCGTATATACACACATTTTCGTCCTACATATATTCGTCTGATTTCACTTGTATGCCCAGATTTATGTATCTGAAATTATCGAAAACTTGTCTTTTGTATTTGCAAGTATGTGAGCGTTTTCTTAGAAATTTCAGTTTGTTATGAGGCAACTCAGTCACTTTCTTTGGATCATTTTTCGGTAGTTACGACTTTCAAAAACTCTGAAAATTAGAACAAATAGTTTATTACTAAAAACAATACATCGTCATATATTCATCTGAGGAAATCCACCAGAAATACAGTACTTTATCTTTAAACCCTTGAGTAACAGGCTGTTTTGAACATGGTAAATGTATCCCATAAGAATAAGTGTTATTATTGTATCTTTTCAACAAAAGTCATACTTTCGCGGCCTGATGTTAAATACACAATTTGTAATTTTTGCACTAATTAAATTCACATTTTTACACATCACCTAATGTTCCCACTACCTTTGCACCCATTATCAAGTGCATTTATTTTTTGATAATGACTGTAGAAGTAGTCTATACGTTATTTGGTGCATTAAAAATGTGAATTTTATAAATGCAAAAACAACGAATTGTATATCTAACATCGGTCCCTGAAACTATGATTTATGTTTAAACGTTATGTGTACGGCACGTGACGCTAGATTTTACGTAAATATTGGCAACAAGCAAATAGATGCTACCATCAAATTTAATCTCCTGAAAATATAGACTGGTTTATTATTTTAATATGACAAATAAATGCATGCCTTTATAAAATTATTTAGTTTAAAATTTTAAATTAGGCAAACGTTAGCTATTTCCGACAGGATCTCAGATTTTGAATGTTTAATTATGTAGACGGTACGACGATGCTTGTTTATTAAACATTACACCTCGTATTGATGCTGAGATTGCTTTTTTCCCTGATAGTTTTATTCTCTTTTATTTTTAAGTGAATGACTGGAACCTGGAAACACTGAAGTACTTTTCAACTACATAGAACAGCAGAGAAACTTTGTGTGTTTGTTCATGTTTTGGTTTCTGTGTGTGTGTAGGAATGAAAGAGGAAAGAAAAGCAAAGAACCAAGGTACGCTTGTCACGCTTTACGCATCCATTCTTAACCAGGAAAAGACGAAGAATAGAGTGAAAAAAAAAAGAGGAGCCGTGCTTTAGTGGGGTGAGCGAGCGTCTTTCGGCATTGCGGCGTCCACGCACATACACACGTGCAAAGAAGAGTGTGACGCCTTAACGATGGGAGCGCCTACTACTACTTCGGGATTTGAATTGTTGAGAACCGTCTTCCTCCCCTCTTCTTCTTTGAAGTGAGATGGAACAGGTGATGGTCTGTTCCAGATAGTTTTCTCAAGGTCCACCTGTCTCGAAGAAGAGAAAAAGAGAGAGAAAACAAAAATTAAGAAAGGAAGCTATTTGATATCCATAACATGTAACAGTCAATTTCACATAAGAAGAATTCCGTTAAGCTTGTTGGGAAAATATTCGTTTGGTATTTAGGAACGTTTTCTCTGTTAATCCTAATTCGTTCCCAGTATTACTGTTGATTCTATCACGCATTGAGAATTACACGCAACATAAATAGCGATATAGTCTGGAACTGAATTCTTCATTTATGCTTGTTTTCCTTCATACATCATTTGTTGTGAGCTTTTGATGACATTTCTTCCCTTTAGCTACTTATTCCAATGAATTTTGTACTATTTTCTGAGTAAACTGTGAGTTGCAATCTCCTTCATTTTACTTTCTTTTCTTTCTTTTTTTTTACATTCTTTGTGGTCGATTTACATACTCAAGAATTCTCCTCGTATATGAGCTGCTTTCGTCTTCCTCCATGTCATTTTCACACTACTCAAGAAACAATAGTAGTCTCTGGGGATAGGCTTGCATTGAGACTCCATTTCTTCGAAACAAACTTCTCTTAAGAGCATCCGCCTCATTGAGAAGCAAATGATTTGTACATAGGTGCAGGCATAATGATATCTGTTTCTTAAGCTCTCAAGTACAGTTAATAATCATTATGGATAGAAGGAATGAACGACTGATTGTGATATGTGGTGTGGGATATGCCTTTATTACACCGAAGTTTTGGAATAAGTGGAGTTTTATAAAAACAAATGAACCAAATAGGCCGACTTGGACGCATACTGTTTTTACATGAGACGCTTTATGGTGCTGGTATGTTCATTCATACAAAATCTCAATATCAACTCGAGAGTGAGACGTACCCTCATTTCACTACGCTTTCTTATTCATATCCTCCTTAAAATCTAAATTGACCCTCTTCAGTTGTTCCATTAGTTCTATCGTAAATTCTACTGTATAATAGTCGTAGCTTGATCCTCTGTGATTGAGTATCATAATGATGAATTTGCAATAGTCATATTTGCCTGTGTTTACATTTGCAATTGAAATAGCATTTTGTTCTGAAAGGCTGCTGAACGATCGGTGTTCATATTTGTTAGCATTATAAATTACTAAAAAGATATCATTAGTGTTAATTTATTTATTAAATTTCTCTTCGTTCTCTAAATTGAGTAATTTTCTTGCAGAGGAAATACATTGAATTTAATCTTCATATTTTTATAATCATAAAACCTTCCTCATTTTTCACATTTTTTTAATTTAAAAAAATGTATACACACTTTAATGGAGAATAGCTTGTTTATTACTGTGAGTATGAAAACAATCTAAAGTGAAAAGTGAAGACACATACACAGTTTCTTGGTGCAATTACAGTAAGTGCTCAAACTGCGAACCTCCAGCCTCCAAAACTTTTGAGCACGATGTGATATTTTTCAAAGCAGCCACTGGTATTGCTGCACATGCCATTTCAATTTCGTCGCGCAGTTCAGCCAATGAGCCTGGGGGTCCTGCTCTGCAGAACGTTCTTTAAGGTCTCCACAAGTAAAAGTATACCTGGGTTAAATCAGGTGAACGTGTGTGTGAGTAATCAATCGCGCCTCTTCCTCCTATCCAACGACCTGGTGCAGTGTTATGCAGATAAGTGCGCACATCTTGATGAAAGTGTGGCGGGATGTCATCTACGTAGTTGGATGTAAAATGAATCATCACCATACAGTGCATGAATGAATGGTACTACACGTTCAACTCGTAGCCAATGTGATGTTTAAAAGTGTGCATACATTTTTTTGGTTATCCCTGTATATGTCAGAATATAATTAATAAAGTGTATTTCTCTCTTCTATAGATTCTATAGAGAGTGAAATGGAAACAGAGAGTAAAGAGCAATTGATAGTTACTGATTTCTAGAGAACTTTTAATTGTTAGTATTTGGTTTATCGTACTTATAGACTGATATATAGGACTGCGCCTCTAAATCTGTTATCCCCTGAGAATAAAAGACAGTGGCGATCACAGTGAGAGCTTCGGCTCTCCTCTCCCAACCCGTCTGATCAGCGTGGGAGCAGTAGACCAACTCCTCCTTTCGGGGAGAGACCTCATCCACTAGTGGACTGAATATGGCTGTGATTTATATATACAAGATAAATAAGATAAATATTTGTATCTTTACAAGATAAATAAGTAGCTCAATCAAAGCTCTTATAGGGATAGATAACGTAGACCTATATTTTAAACTTTTATTTTTTAGAAATAAAAGGGTTAAGTTACTTTTCTTATGGAGAATCCTATAGCGCTTTATTTTACATTGATAAAGTTAAAAATAACGAATATTTACAAATACAATTATACAATTTAGCTCCAACTTGATATAAGTAAATGTAAAAGAAATACAAAGGCAGAAATTTAACAATATTTACTATTTGTTCGGGTCGGTATCTTACGAATTGTGATTGCTTGAATTATAAAAGTTTTATCGATATTTATGAGCACGCACTCATTTCAAAATTTTGTAATAAGCAATAATGGGTGAGGCTCTCGGTAAATCTTTGGTCCTCAAATAATTAGGAGTGTCTGTGTTAGTAATGTCAATCAGTTACTTCACGATAAAAATAATATTTATACAAAGTGTTCACAATTTGAGTCATGTTTAAAAGAGCGCGCAACTTTTATTGGTTTCATAGCGTCGATATTTTATACATTAACACTTTGAATCCCAGATGTCAAGAGGAACCAACTCCACAGACTAGTTTCTTGGTTTGAAAAATAATGAAAATAATTCTAATTTCGACTCAGTGGAATGTTTGAACTCTTATGTCAGGTAGACAAGCTGATATTGAGAACATTATTGTCATTCCAGAGAAACTTGTTTAATAACATAGTTTACTTTTACATGAAAACTCTTCTGCAAAATAATTTGATTCAATTCTACTCTTGAGTATTAAATGTTTTGGCTCCGTGCTTTTAGGTCTTTAAGCATTAATTCGTATTTTATTTTACTAGGACTTCCCCCATAGTGCAATGTTAATACATTTTCTGCTTTGTAAGATTGTAAGTAAGAATTATGTATTATAAAATGCTTCTACTTTCTCTCCTCCTCCTTGTCCCCTGCTATCTTCTTCTTCTTCTTCTTCTTCATCTACTTCTACTACTACTACTACTACTACTACTACTACTACTACTACTACTACTAATAATAATAATAATAATAATAATAATAATGATAATAATAATAATAACTATACCTTTTGCTTATTTTAAATTTATAAATTAGTTCATCTGTTCTTCTTTTGTAATTATTGTTTTTCAACAAATAGAAGAGCCTCGTTATAATTAAATAAATTGTCTCTTTACGTTTGTTGCATGAAAGTTAGTTGGAAAAAGTTAATATTTTTGCCATTAGAGAGCAGCGTGCTAGAAAATGTCAGTCTCCTACCGTTACTTTTGAGAATTCACTGAACATAATAATAAAAAAAAATATAGACAAACAGAGAAATGAAAAACCTTTTTTATACAAATTATTTATGATATAACGTCTGTGTGGGATACACATAGCTTTGCTAACACGATTTTAAAGTTGTAAGTGATTTCATTCCGGAGGTCTGAGTGAATCTTGAACATACAACTAGAAAAAACTACCTTGAATCCCAGAAAGATAAGAAAGTTCACACAGTTTTGGTTAATTCATTATTACGAGAGAAAAAACCGCTCTCTAGAAATGCAGATAAAAACTATAGAAATTTGCCATTTTTTGCTTTATTTCTAGGGTAATTATTTTCTACTTCAAACATATGCTTTGCTTTTTATCTTCGTTATTACAGACAGAATACTGATCGAATGATCAAATTTAAGGTTTGTAACTTGCTTTGGAAAGATGTCATGAACAATTAAAAGAAACATTAAAATTCAGATAAATTAGCGTATTAATTATGGCAGAAGAAGCAGGAGTTGATAAAAAGTGCTTCTGGTAAAGGAAAGCGTCCTTGCGAACAAATTTACTATTCTCTTTGCAAGGCAAGGGATTCCCTTCTTCTTCAGTTGGGGTATTTTTTTTTTTTTTTTTTACAATGTGGGCGGAAATTGAAAGAAGGAGCAAGGGAAAAGCGTTCTGATTGATTCAGTAATTATATTATACCTCGGCAATAAGAACATGGCTTCTCTATTGCCCATAACCAGACTCTTTAATTTCATTTTCAGTGCTAAAAGGCAAAAGGAAGAAGCCTCACTTGTTATTCACGACTTGCTAAGATAGACGGAACGCCAAAATGAAGGTGTATGAAAATTGATGAAAGAAAGAGATGTATTGATATCTTTGCTTCGTGAAATCTTCTATTATGAGAAGTAGTCTTTCTACATGCAATTCAAAAGTTTCTTGCATCAAGTGTATTTATTTATACGAGTATAGGATAAAGTGTCCAAAGAAGTGCCCCTTGAAGTGTGATTGATAAAGGTAACGAGAATTACAAATCGAGTTGTCTCTCTGTTTACTAATAGAGCATCACAGGATTATGTTAGCTTCTCTTCACTCTCAGTTAAATAACAATTAATAATTTCTAGAATAGGACAGGAGGAGGGACATTTTGCAGGTGTTCTTTTCCACAGTTCCGAAGAAAATTACGTATCGAGAAAGCGTTTCTTCAGATTAACTTTCCTGAAGAAACAAAATCATGGTACGCTGCTCGTCGTAAGCTAAGAAACAAATTAAATAATTTTCACAGAGTCATGGTGGCCATTTTTGCTACATGCCGAGGCCCCCGAAATACTCTAACTTTAAAGTATTCCGGGAGTCTCGTACATACGCTCCTGTATAGAGTGTGCTTGAAGATATGTATTTTTTCATGAACAGCTTTTTCTTCTTCTTTTATTATTATTATTATTATCATTATTATTATTACTTACTTACTCTTACGCATACACTATGCACGCACGATTACTTCTTGGCATTAACTATATCATGCGTTCGCCGTAGCGAGATACTGCGTTTCTTGAACAGATAAAAGCGTCTCTACCATTTTAATGCCCTATGCCACGAAAACACGCAAAATGATTGGAAAAGATATCTTTATAAGCATTCTAAGCAAGAACCTGTTGCATTCAGTCTTGCTTCGCATGCAATTGCGTCAGTTTCGCTGATTCTTTTCATTCGTTATTTTGTGCGACATCTTCATCTGATATTGCAGACTAAAGAAGAATTCTGCATTAATAAAAGAATAAAAGACATCTACTTTAAATTATATTTGCTTGTTAAGTAATATAGTTTCTTGCTAAAATAGATAGTTGTGAAGGGACAAGAGCTAGAACTATTATAACTTTTTAAAGTTAATAGGAGTTAATAAAGTTTTTAATGTTTTTTGTTCTTGAAAATAGTTGGGTATGTTTAATCTTGATGGGAATAGATTTGCTAATGTTATAAATATAGTGCGCGGAAGTGTTTGCCTCAGCGGGGTAAATTTACGATGTTGAAAGTAAAATTTATTCGACTATAGTCTTCTTATGTTAAGGACACTTATGAAAAATCTAATCAGTTATATCATGAACTGAGGAAATCAAGAGAGTAAATTTGAAACTGAACTATACCCATTGGCCATCTAAACATAACACAACAGGCAATATGCCTGATTACAGTGCTTGCCTGTACATGATAGTAATTACAGATAAAAGAAGCAATCATACTACTTCACTTGGAATCCTTTTAAATTCTTTACCAGTCATTCTAAACATATATACATTAAACTTTCGGTTCAGGTTTGTTGTAGATAGCATTATTCTCCAAATTAAAGATTTATGTAGAATTTCAGTCCTTTGCTTTATGCAGTATAATGTTCCATTATTACCCAATCTTGTTTTAGTGTTCGGGACTTGAACGAAATTTTTCGGAATTAAATCAATACAATCAATTTGAATGTGTATTAATTTGTACAATAATATTAAATGATTTAGATGCAGCTTATACATAGATAGCTTGAATTTCTTATGTATAGAATCAAATACAGAATTAATTTAGCCTCCCTGATGTCCAAAATTATATACGTAACAAGTTTTCCCGGAGCTATAACACTCTATTGAGCTTATATTTGAAAGAGTGTGTATTTCGCTAATCATAAATCAGTATGTTAAACTCAAAATGAGATAACAAAAAATTAATACTTACAATACAGAAGAAACTCTGTATCATAACTCTATTTTGAGAAGACTCAAAGCATACACTGCCAGTAATATTGATTTTATTAACGTTTCTTTCCCTAGAATTCCTCACAGCCTTTTGTTGACGAGTAACCTAGATACTCACTCGAACTTTGAACTATTACAAAATAATAGTACAGCACCAACAATGAAATTCTCATCCACTGCAATAAATGTTTAATGATTATAATCGAAAGTATTCGGAAGACTTTGAACAAAAATGAAGGAAGGAGTGAGGAGATACATAAGGCTGAGATAATTTAATAACTTTGAAATATTTAATACGTATTACATTTCTGTCTTTCTTAAATGCGAATTATAAACACCAAGTTTTCCCTTTATTAACACTTAAATGGTAGTTAACAATGAACATAAATATGTAAAATCATGTAGAAGTTTCACTATTTTTTCACTACTATAATACCGAAGTTAACACTATATATTTTTTCACCTTAAAATATTTATGAATTGAAAGCATTAGCTGCCAGTATTGCACTTTGAGATTTTGATTAACGTTTATAACTAATTCTGTTCAAGGTGGAAAGAAATAGCAAATTTGGGTTTTAATTTAGTACATATTTTTGGTGGGAAGATAGAGATGAAATTTGTTTGTATGTGGTACTTTCGTTCACATCTTTACAAAAAAATTGGCTTTCTGTTAAATATTTCTTATCTTTAGATTCATGAAGCGATTTTTTTAAACGTGAATATCGATCTATAGAGAGCTAGCTCAACTTAAAGTATTGGAGATAGAAGGAAACTAGCTGTCAGAAGATTTTTTTTAACGTGCAGCGTGAAGACAAAGGCAGAGTTAACTTATACTAACTAACTAACTTTATGGCTTACGGAACTCGCAAGTTCATCGTCGCGGTAATAAACGTTCGCCATTGGATTCTATCCTGGGCAACACAAGCCAGTTATCATCATAAACACCAACTTCTCGAAGAACCCTTTTAATATTGTCCTCCCAGTGACGTCTCGGTCTCCCCAAAGGCCTCTTTCCATCTGGTTTTCCAACCATGATAGAATATAATCTTCGTTTTTCCTCCATCCGAGCTACATGGCCTGCCCACCTTAGTCGTCGCGATTTCATTATTCTTACAATATTTGGTGAATCATACAGTCCGTGGAGTTCTTCATTATGCAGTCTCCTCCATTCTCCAGTTATCCCGTCCCGTTTCGGCTCGTATATTTTTCTCAAGATCTTATTTTAAAAGACACGTAATTTATGTTCATCCGCTACGGGTCGTACTCCAACTTTCACAACCGTAAAGTATTACTGGCAGAATAATCGTTCTGTATATTTTCAATTTCAATTTCCTTGATATTAATCGCGAGGGAAGAAGTATTTGTACTGAATAGAAACATGCGTTGCCCGACACTAAGCGTCTTTTTATTTCTTCTCGTTTCTGCTTGTTACGTACGCCCCCAAGTATTTAAATTTGTTTACTTTCTCTATGACCTCATTCCTAATGTTATGTTTTTATTTTCTTCATTCCCTGTGATTCGGCTTGTTATCATGTATTTTGTTTTATCTATGTTTACGTATGTTTTATGTATGTTTAACTTATACTACTTAAATTGTGGGGCACTTTTATTGATAGTAATAATTTAATAATTTCTTACGTTTGAGTGATCTACAGAATGCCAGTAGATATTTAGAAACATCTATAAGCCACAGTGAAGATCTTGAATCACAATAGTTTGAGTCTGTTATTCTACTAACTTAAATGCAACCCCACCTACAAAGCAAGCAGATAATAATTAATTAATTGAAATTACACTACTGTTTTAAAAATTGAAGTCACATAACAGATTGTAACACACATTGCAATAATCAAGTAAATCTTATACATGAAAAATTACATCATAGAATCTCTTCTTATATTTGCTGTGATACAATAAATCAAACAGAAAGAGTTAGAATTTCAAAGTATTTTTTAAATTTATTTTTGTTGTATTAATTTGTAATGACTTCGGGTACAGAAAAGTAGCAAGGCAAAAAAAATGGGACTCCTTTTCAAATTATATAAGGTCTTTTTCAGTCTTAATATTCTTACATCTGCGATCTCCACCAATGTTTTCTCAAAACTGAAAATCTTGACAATAGTTTTAAAATATCTTGTATACATTGTTCAGTCTATGTGTAAAATGTTAAGCATTAAACATGTTTTAACCAATATATACATTATCTTCTTGTATTACAATTTTTTGCTCGTTCTTGAATTTGTTTTCCGGTTATTTCTTTAGAACGTTTAAAAGTAACGGTTGTTGCACTACAACAAAATTCATTGCTGTTGTATATTTATTTTCTGAACTCTTTGGTCTTCCGTTATTTCTATTTTCTTTGTATTGTTCTTTGCTTCTCTCTCCTTTTTCTCTTTCTCTCTCTCACCCACTCTGTGTGTGTGTGTGTGTGTGTGACTCACTGTATTCATCGTATGTTTCATTTGCATCTCAAAGAGTGATTTATACTCACATTTACGGAAGAACAACATTAAGCTACATTTTTGCTAGATAATTTCTACAGCAGATTATTTGTCTCTGAATCAAGCCCGGAAATTACGACTGGGGAAAAAAGAAGTAGTTTCATTTTTTAGTCCGTTAGTCGCAGTGTTTGTTTTCTTTATGTCTCTCCCGCTCGCTCTGTCTCTTAACTGCGTCGCTGCAACTCAAATCGTATGGCGCCCTAGGGTGCTAGGTTCATGATGGGTCCCTCGCGATACCAAAACCCAACCTCTGTAACGATTCTGTGTGCCGAATCTACACGACGAAAATATGAAGGAAGGGATGACGCGGTGCTGGCACTCCAGATGACACAATGTTGTGAGCGCTATGATCACGTCCATGAACCATGGAGAAGTAGATGCAAGAGAAAAATGTTTCCTTCGTGGATTAAAAAAGTACGTCTACTTGATCAGCAGTTTCTACGAAGATTTCTTTTTTTCTATAAAACTCAAATTACTTGCTGTACAAATGGGTTTTCAGAATGTGTAATTTTATCATCTCTACTCCTTTGTTTTATTTCCTTCTTTATGTTTTATTACTGTAATCGACTTCTGTTTGACCCAATTGTTTATGTATTCACTCACGTAGTACACTTAATAGAAAGATGTTTTGTTGATAATGGGATCGAACAATTCTGTGCAGGCTACTTTAGAATTATCAGCATTCTCTCTGAATTAAGTTGAATTTGATTTGTGACCTTTAGGCATCTTAGGCTCAGACTGGAATAAGTTGGGGTAGAGGATGTTGGAAGGTAGGCGGCCAGAGTGTCCATATAAACAATAAAAAGTTCCTCTGTAAATATTTTAAAATCAGATTTAAATCTCAACATAACGCTGCAGAGCTATGAAGCTCATAACAGATTATATTCAGCTAGCCATGGCCCGGACGCATATTTCCTTTCTGCACATTATTTGGGACCTAGTGAGTAAAGACTGCAACGTTATTGGCTATAAAACGTCATATTACCTCAAAAGTTACAGTGTTTCCATATCTAATATAGTGAAGGCCGTAGGAGTTAGTTTTGTTCTCTGAAAATTATGTACAACTGAAAATAAAAACTTCATATGGTGATAATTTACAAGGGTAGGAAGAATGATGAATGATGAAAGTTAAGGAATGATGAATTCAAGAAGGGGACTAAATGATTACATTAAAAAATATATTAATATTTATTTTCATTGTTCCCTTTTCATCATTTTGATGTGCATTGTACTTTATGTACGGTAAAGTTGGGCAAAAATATCCCTAAATAGTCTATTACTTACTGGTAGCTTACAATAATATGTAGGTTAAATTCAAATAAGCTGGGAATGTTATGGCATCCTGCTCATAATGTTAATTCTGTTAAGAATTGTATTGATATCTAATTTGCAGCAATTACCTCCATTAATAAGAATTATTGATAAACATATAATCTAAAAATATAGTTATATTACCGCTACAATTATATTATAAACTGACGTAATATATAATATTTATTATATTTCAATATCCTTACTATAACTTAGGTATCATTCCCTCTCTAAATATTAAATTAACACTTTCAAGTGTACTTTTATATATGTTTTTTTTTATTTATTACGCTTTTCTCTCGAAGTTTTGAAAAAAAAAATGTTTAGTTGTTAAGAACATCATCTCCATTATATATTACAGAATCACTTTTGAGTTAATTTTGTCAACTGTAAAGCTGTGCTGCAAATATTTTTTCCCCATTCCATAATTTTGTCCTGTTCCTTCTCTCCCTCTCTTTCTCCACATTCTCTATTCTTTTCTTTGTATAGACCTGGTTCTATCAATTTATCATAATTAGCACTAGATGTCTCTCTTGTATCTCAGTTATTCCCTGTGGGTTTCTTCCTTAGCTTTGTCTTCCAGCCTTTATCCCTGTCGTTTCTTCCCTCTTTTTCCGTCATCTACCATTTCTTCATCTTATTTTTTTCCTTTGTGAGAGGGAAGCATCCCCTTCCAAAGATCAAACTGGAAAGAAAAAATAAATTATTTCTTATAGGGGAACAGGTATTGATAAGCTCATGATTTATGGCATCTATTTGGTAGCATTCCAACATTTTATTTGCTCTGTGTTTACAATAGGGATCATGGAATAAGGGAGCTTTAGAGATTTGTGTAATTATTTTGATAAATGAGTTTGAAGAGGTTGGAGCGCTCAGCGTGAAGCCAAGAACAGAAGCTGTGCAAGAGGGGGACCACACCGCGAAAGAGAGATGGAGAGAAAGGGGATATTTAAAATGATGATGGCAATTATATGTGCGAAGTACCTCGACAGACTGGTGCCGGGGATTTTGGATAGCATTCCGCAGCTTTAAGTGTGTACTCTCGGTCCGTTCCCTTGTGCCCTTCTCCCCCATGTTTGGATCATTGTGATGTCACATTGTTAGAGTGAAGTGAGAGAAGCAATTTGTACATTTTGTTAGAACCTTTCGTATTATTCCCTCTTTTGTCCCTTACATGTAATAAAATCCAAAATTAGATCTACATTATTTTTCTTTAGATACGTTTGCTTACCAAAAATAATAAGAAAAAGCTCATAAAATCTCTAGGCAGAAATACTGCAACATCATGTATTCACGATAGACCATAAGGTGAATCGGTTTACAACGACAAATTAGGTCAGTCATTTCGATCTCTCGTTTCACTCACAAGAGAATTCTAGTTTGATTAAAGACAGGAACGAATGATTCGATTCGTACATAGATGTTAGCAACTGCTTTTAAAACAGCTTTACAATAGTAGATATATCTATAAAAATACAACAGAAAAAAGGGAAAGTTAATATATGAAGGATTAAGTCCCTATCAAGTCATAGTACAGCAGTATAAATACGAAAAAAAAAACTTAAATGGGAAATAATTTTGTGGCCTTTCGTGGATTAGTTTACATCCAACGGTTTATTTACTTTTATACTTAAATTATTATGAATTATGACCAGGACCAGATTTACCACTAGGCCTGGGCCTAGGGGACTAACTTTCACAGGGGCGAACTTTTAAGGAAAATCTAGAAAGCGTTATTTAAAACACCAGACGAAAAAAAAATTATCAAAAACAATTCAGGATCATGTAGGGGGAGCGACAAATACCATCTTCTTTGACCAGGATGACCCTTCGTACATAACTGGCTTCAGGTAATTTAAAGTTAGTATAATTTGCATTGAAAATAGTAAAGCAAAGATTAGTGTTTATATTAGGAATATTATTTATTCCTATTTTAGCCTTTGTACACACCAATAATCATTTTTAGTCAATGCTACAAATAGTGTGTTGGCAGTCATTTATAGCTCTGCCAATGGGCAGCAACACGTACTTTGGGTTGAAACACTCTAGGATACGCGTACCAATTATTGGTACCTTTAGACCACAGTCGTTTTGAAACTCAAAACGCAGATCTACTCCGGCTTTACTTTTCTGTACTTGGCTAAATGTAAGTTCTTAGATTTTCTTCCGAAGTTAATTTTACAGTAAAGCAATAAAAATGCAGAACATGTATTTATTTAGTAATTGTTTTTCTTCAAAATAGCAAAATGACTAATAGTTGGCACCTGTTGCGAGTTGTCTTCCAAAACAGTGTTGTTTTTTCTTTGCCCACAGATGGCATTGAAATGCTTTTTCTCAAGTAGTGAGAGATTTTGGTCTTTCACCCCAAGAAGGACTCCCGTGGGGAGGGAGAGAGAGAAAAAAAAGTCTTTGGAATGTAGAGCGAGAATGGTCAGTGAGGTCCATCAGTGAGTGACCAACGACACAGTGCGCGGGTGTTAGTTGCGTAATAACATTACAATGTACACAAACAATGTGAGCAATCATCGCTCTTATCATAGCATGAGCATCATTATAGAGATCACACATTGACTCGAGTGCTACTAATACAGACAGTTCAATATAAGATTCAGTCGGGAGAAAGACAGTGTTTTTGTATAATCAGTGTTCTTACGAACAAGCAACAAAACTAACAATTATATTTAATCGATCAATAGCAAATTTCATTATTAGACAACATTCTTAACAAGTGTTATTCCATATATATATATTTCTTTATTATGTAATATTTAATTCTGTCATTAAATCGCATTAATCAAGCAATCGTGTATCCGTGGATGCGAATCCCCTATGTGATTTACAGTCTATTAAAATTTAATAGTGGTCCTCCGATATCATTGCAATCAAACACACACCAACAGCACCCTTCATGCCCAGTTATTTATTGGCACTCACTCACTACACGCTTTTCAGACCTGAAGACGTGTACCAGTTATTGATACCACTGAGACCAGTAGTTGGCACCCCTGCTGAATATTTTTTTCTCGTGAAGCTACATACAACGTCAAAATACTAGCATTCGTATTTTTATGCCTTAAAGGTGAATGGTTAAGTTAGAAATCTGTTTAAAAATAAAAGGTAATTAAAGCACCCAGGCCAAATAAATGGGCACTGTGGGAAAACGACATACCAGTTATTGGCACCCTTAGTAACACTAACTTGTTTGAATAATTTACATATTGGTGATTTCTAAGTGGCCCAGAAGCATTCTTTTAGTTGTTAAAGCTTATCTTCTTTGATTTGATGTGTTATACTTTTACCTTAACGAAATTTTCTTGAAATAATCGTTTTAAGCATGACAATTAACTAAGATGATGTGTTTTGTATGCAGAAGTCATTCAAGAACAATAAGCAACATGTAGTAAATAACAGAAGTTTTTCCCAAATTATTTTCGACCTTAATTAAAAAAAAAAGTCTTGGAAATGTCAATAACTGCGCAGCACCAATTTCAGGGACGTTTACCCAATAGCTAAGCATGTAGATCTTGCCAGATTTTTGTATATAAGGAAAACAAAAGTGTCTTTTCGAGTTCACAATGGGAAGGCACTGTGCGTTTGAATCCTGCTGCCCACTGTCCTGGCAGGTTTTTCAGAATTTCCTTCAGTTTCAGTAAAGATTTATTTAGGATCCTCAACTGCTCATAGTAGCGCTGCTCTCCATTGGTTGACCAAAGACATCGTATGATGACATAATAGATCCATTTGCATAATGATGACTTAAAATCATCTTTAGGTTAATTAAAATTATGTTTTATGGACAATAATTACTAATTTTATTTATTTATTATTGAACACATGACAAACTTTACACATTTTCTTCTCGCAGGTGAATTGATGAATTCATCGAATAGAAACTTAAGCTTTCCTCTTTCCGTTAACATTTTATTAAAATATAAGACGACCATAAACAATGTATTTCAATGTGGTTTTAAAATGGACTTCGACCTGTTTTGTACATACTAGACAGGCAGCTGGGATGTTAAAAATATTCGTTTATTTTGGGTTGTGCTATATATTCACTAATCAAATTATCATTCGAGAGTCTCCGAAACAAAGGAATCAAAGAGTCATTGATTTTTTTCAAGTTCCAGTTTATCTTCTATATGGAACACACACACACTTATATAATTCACAGCCATATTCAATCCACTACTGGATGTGGCCTCTCCCGGAGGGAGGAGTTAGTCTACTGCTCCCACGCGGACTAAATTATCTTTCCAACTGGACAATATTACATATTTATACATTATTATAAATCGTTTCTATAATTTTATTTATTTATAAATGCGTATATTCGGAGCATTTCGAAATTACCTGAGAAGCAATTAAGGGACAAAAACAAATTTCAATTAAATTAAACTTAAGAAAATTCTTTAAATTTCTGACCATGATGCTCCAAAGTCTAACAACATAAATGCTGTTAAAGTATATTTCTTGTATTACAATTTAACGTATATACTTTTCAAATTTTCCCATTGCATTGTTAGTTTGAAGTAATATTTTCGTTTACCTTCATTATATTGTTCACCTTTTTATTTTCTCTTCCTAGCTGGAATCTTGGAAGAAATTTACAAGAAAAACTACTTCTCGGGAAGTATCTGGAATAAACGGGAAATGCATGTTCTACTTCAATGCATTACTCTCTCTTTCTCTCTCTCTGTCTCTCTCTTCTTCTCTCATGTCCTGTTCCGTGCTTTCGCCTGTCTTTATAGCCAAACTTCTACCGCCATGCCATATTATACGTAAATCGCATTGTAACTCGTCGTCTTAAGATAGCACTCCTCCCGTTCTCTGACACTTAATGTCATCTGGTGAACCGAACTTCCAACGGATACTTGAGGAACGTAATTGGATTTCACTTTTCACGTCGAAGCTCACAGGCACCACTTTTCTATTTTACTCCCCTCCCCCCCTCTCTCACTTTAGACTGTATTTGGTTATCTGAAGGCACTGCCGTCTTTCTCTATCGACCTCAAAGTGGAGCCAAATTTTGCATCAAATGGGTCTTGTTTGTTCTTGTAGAACGATCATCTCTAAAAGTGTCGGTAACAGCGTAATATTGTTCATGGCGCTATCGCAAGATGAAAGAAAGTCACAAAATGCTTGCAGTTTGTACAGAAGATTTTTCTCTTCTCTATGTGTTGCCGAAAATTCTTTGTTAATATTTTAAAGTTTGTAAAATCTAACAGGAAAGTAAGGAATTATGTTACATTAATTAATTTATTTTATTAAAGATGTTGATGGGGTTGTTCAGATTGTATACCACATATTAGAGGGCAATCCGCAAGGATGTTTATTTTTTAAAAGGTCCAGCTTATAAAGAGATAAAAATTACCGACTTAAACATTATATTGAAATGTACTAAGTACCTCAAGTACAGCTCATTGAAGTTAAAAATTGTTAACATGTTACGTAAGGTTTTAGGACTGAGTCTGTATAAAGATAGGAAGATACCTAGACACTGTGATCTAATTGTTGTCATCGTTGACTTCGAATCAGCAGTGGGGCGATCGAAAGTTCGAGTCCTATTGTAGACCAGGTAGAAAAACAGTCCTTATTTTCCCAAATTTAGCTTTGGTTTCACCAGCTGAATACCGGCAGACTATCTCAAACTTTCCCACCTTCTCGGGAAGAATGTTCACCGAGGAACGTGATTCTTCAGATTTGTGGTGCCATTTTTATCACAGCTGATTTTCCTGTCGCACATAATGTATAAGAATATACGTTAACATACAGTTAATTTTGCTCTAAAAGCACAAGTTAGGATTCGTGGTGTCGCACATGACGAAGGTTTATTACAATTTCTTTTTCCATTTAGTAAGAATTTAGATGAACAGCATTAGAAAGTGTTGTTGAGAGTGGGAAGAAACGGTCTAGAGATAGAAGTTAAAACCTAAGTGAAAGAAATAAAATTAGAAAAGGATCTTGTAACAATGTGAAGAATCATCATCTTTCAACTCAGAAGGTTTTGGATATTTGGTTTCTCTTTACAAGTTAAATATCTATGTGTTTAAATTGTACTTCTTGACACTTCTGGAAACTGTTAAAATTCCAAATTTCCTAGCCCATTTTCGCAACAATGGAACGTTTTTCATTTGATCGGTGAAATCAGGTGAATCAAGCCGTGTTCCCTTAATTTTCCATTCGAACATTCTCAGAAATGTTGTTGGTTGAATTACATTTCGAAGCGGGTACAATGATCAAATTAATCTTCTAGTACACTTTGTCCGGAAGACGTAGAACTAGTTTTCTTCTCGTAATACACTCCGTACCTCCCTCGCGTGGGTACAAGCTAATGTTTAAAATATTGGATGGGTACGTGCCGTGTATCCGCAAATACCCTCCGTTACATCCATGGCGTTATATGTAATTCCAGAAACATATTATGAACTCCTGATGAAATACCTTGACAGGGAAAAAAAATGCTTCAAATGCTGGCTAAATGGTCTTGTTCATAATGAACCACATACAAGGCTGACAATGAGATAAACTACCAAGTAAGCGTAAATTTTTTACAGTCGTGCTTGATGCGCTAAGTTATTTTCTTGTGAAACCATCTTCTCAATATTTTTTTTTGACTAGAGCTTCTTTCATCCCCAAATGTAATTTCTTAATTTTATATGGAGAATATTATGCCGATTACGTTCCTACTTATCGTATTAATGTTATAATTTCGACTGTTCTTTAAATGTTTCTGTTTTCATTATTTGCAGTTACGTATCTCTCTATGTGTTTCTTTCATTCATTCTTTTCTGTTTTATTGAATGTTGTGGATATCTGATAGTTCTTTTTCCAATTCTATCAAGGTTTATTCCATACTTTGAGGAGTAAATAAATGAAACATTTCTCGAATGATTATCTAAACAATTTTAGGTGTTCGAAACAAAGTTAATAGAAAATTGCCAGTAAAGCACCAGTTACTGACACGTCTGCTTATTATATACGTATGTATTCTATTTACTTAACCATGATCTTGAAATAAATTTAGTTTCATCATCAAGCTCCGTGACAACAATTGTATGTTTCCTTGGTTTAAATTGAAACTAATACTTAGTTTCATGTCTTTGTCCATATATTTTATTATTAGTTACTACGTTTTATTAATATCACACAATAGGTGTGAGTGTTAATGTAATGTGTTATTAATGAATATGGTTGAAACAAGTTTTGACTGAAAATTATTTCAAAGCTTTATCCTAGAAATTCTAGTTTACATGATACTTCTTATCTTATCTATGGGTGAACCGTATTTTTTATATTAACTTTACAGTATATGGAAGGGGCTTTCAGTCACTCATAAGAATATTGTCAAACAACTGCACAGTGCTTATTCTAACTATATTTGAATATTTTAGTTGTGAATTTCTTATCCTTACTATGTATTTACTTCATTTTGCAGACTCATGTATTTTTAGCGAATAGTGAAAGTATAAATTTCAATGTGATTAGATGCACTAAGAACTCAGTTTCTTTGTGAAACAGATTGATACAAGGGGAAGAAACGGAAAATTGTCGTACTCTGTGAGGACGTAGAGACGAGAGTTGCTTGGATTATCATAAAAGAATAAAAGTGGGGAAGGAATGCGCTATGAAGATCAAAGCCAGTTCTGCAAATCCATAAGCGAATCATATCTGAATAGCGCTCGTAGATTGGACGATCGGACTTGGGTCGTCGGTACTTCATTCTAAGTCATGACATCGATGATCACTGAAGGAGAAGAGGCAAGTAGAACGATGGGATGAATATTGTACTTAAGGCTAGTCGCCATAGAAATCGCACATGAGGAATAAGTCAGTTTTATATATCTTACTCAGCACTATTGATATTCTATTGTTGGAAGCTAATGAAGTGTGCAAAACACGTATTGATGTTTGCTTACAAACTGTTACTAAAACGGCGGACGTGAATACTCTGCAACTTTGTTCTGAATTGAGCTTGTAGGAACACGTGTTCAATTGCATAGAATTCGTATTCTGTTTAATTTTCTATTGACATTAATAATAAAAAAGCTTTTAGTAGAAATCAATGTTCATGCTGAATTGTCTTCTTTAAATCTGATTAAAATTTGCCATAACAGCCGATTAAAGGTTTAGAACTTAAAAACAACAATAATTGTTAATTAGCTTAAAATATATAACAGCTTCTGAAAAGTGCAATTTAGAAAGAAAAATGCATTGCACAACACTCTTTGTTGCTTAGGAGACTCGAAGACTTTGTAGTAAACGGAAAATTCTTTGAGAAAACAAAAGCTTGGTTAAGAAACACGTTTTAGCCATGAAATGATAAACAAAGTGAATATATATATTAGCAAATTGTCACACTTATTTTTGAGGTGTATGCACATCAATTATCTTGATTTGTTATGCAATAATAGTAATTCAAGAAGTAACGATATTATAGCTGATAAGTGCACAGAAATTCAATGTAAAGTGGTTTGTCTGAGGCATGCTATACAACATCAATAGCACAATTTGCAAGTATAATTTTCCCTCGTGTGGTAGTCCAGAGCATTCACCTCAACGCAACGGGCGTTCATTAATAGTAGGTAAACTTCATTCGCGTATCAGTAATTCCCTCATAAGCATCATACATTGCTTTCTGCCTGGGACAAGATGTCTGACAAATTCATTTCAACTTCTTCACTCGCATTTAATTTCCGTTTAATTTAATTTGCATTTTTTAATTAGGGAATTTCTTTTATATGCAGTTTATTGAACTTATACAGGAACTTGTTCATTGCGTTGGTAAATTGTATTTCATTCAATTAAAATACTAAATACAGGGTGTCCGCGAAATAGCGGCGCAAACTTCGGGAGGTCATTATTTACATCAAAACAAGAAAAAAGTCTTTGAAGAAATGCCGAAATCTGATTAGTTTCGGAAATACAACTGCTGAAAATCACAGCGGCATCATCACAAAGGACGTTATAGATCGACACATGATGATGTAAGCGGTGTTTGGTTAGCAAATCACTCTCGAAGTAGTACCCGGTACATCTATTTAAGCAATGTTTTTATGTGATTCCTCACATCAAAACAAGACGAAAGTTCTTCTGACAATTTTTCGAAATATGCGTAGTTTCTGAGCGACAGGCTGCCGAAAGCGTGGAAAAATGAACTTTAGAACTTCGTATTTCTAACACCACGAACAGTGCAGTTGATGCTACATGATAGCGTCAAAGACTTTAATCTGCATTATCCAAAATCGCATATTTCAAAATTCCCCATTACAAAATTCTTCAAGTCGAAATTAACATGAGGAAAAAATAATTCGTTTACTCCAAGTCTATATCTCAAGCAGATTCCATATGCCTAACCATTTCTTACTAAATATGTGTGGTTGCATAACTATAATCAGTAAGAATTCCATACTTCCATCAAATATTTTGTTTATTTGATATCAAAGAGATTGACTATCATTGCCCAGTTGGATGCGGTTGATGGCATATGCCATCTTTACTCACATGTGGAGTCGTTTAATTCATGCTCATTTCGCCATACTTCTACTTCAGAAAAAATCCGGAAATCACGGAATCCCTTGTGCACCCATTGCTCAGTTTTGGAATATGCATTTTCAAATAGATCAGGTTTAAAATCTTTGACGACATCATGCCACATTAGCTCTACTGTTCGGGGTATTAGAAATATGAAGCTCTAAATTTCATTTCCCCACGCTTTCGACAGGCTGTAACTCTAAAACTATGCATATTTCGAAAATTTTTTACAGGAACTTTCGTCTCGTGTTGATGTGAGGAATCACCTCCCGAAGTTTGTTGGACTAGTTCATAAACACGCTGTATTTGCCACAATTTAAAATTATAAACCTGTAACTGATCCGATCCGTACTCAAAAACAAAACACGTTTTAGCCGGATTTACTTACAATTTTTATTGTAACTCTTTATTTTGTATATGGTTACTATCATTATAGTTCATCGAAATTAACATTTTTCACCCCTTATATTTATTGTGTATTAAAGCAGAAATGATAAACTTTACTTTTAAAAGAAGTATGATAATTATCGGTCGCAATGGACAACCAGTAACTCTGTAGAAGATGGAGTAAAAAACTATTGAACCTTGATATGCAGGGTTCTCTACTACTGGTGAATTGTGTCTAAACATATAAAGCCAATATGCGTTCCCTAACAGAGAAATGCAGTAACAATCAATAAGGGGGTTACATGTTGAATGATACCTCACTGTCTGTTGTTTGTGGTAGGAACCTACAGTGCAGTACAAAGCCAAATTATGATATAACGGACATACAGAATAATTTCAGTAGGTTGTATATTTCTATACTCTGTCCTAAATTATAAAAATCGACGTAGTGCCCTTTGAAGAAAAGTGAAACTTTATATAGTATGGTGAAAAGCAACACGGCGTACGACATTTTTGTTTTATCGAGATGATACATCATTTGTGAGTATGACGCACTAAAATTGGGAACCGCTCGAAGATCCACATAATTTGACATCATTAACAACACGAAGAGTTGGTACCGAGTGCCGTTGGTACCGAGTCGCTGGAGCGTTGGCTTCGTATTCGGAAGGTCGCGAGATAAATCTCAGAGACCTTGATTAAAGTTTCTTATGATTTTTTCTCAGTCCCACCAAGCTACACTGGTATGGTATATTCTAACTACATCCTGGTCTATTGGCCTCCTTTCTACTGCCTTCCTTACCCTAGCTCCCTGAGTCAAAGACGTCTACATATCAGAAATAAATTCAAACTGAAGAGAGGCTTCAAAATCTAATTATTCTCTTATACGCGCTTTTTAGAGAATTTGAGGTTTACTCTCAACAAGAATTAGACATATAATCAAAACTCCTTTCAGTTTTACTGATCGAAAGAATCGTTCTCAACTTAGGGAACTATTAGTTCCATAGTGAAGATACGTATTCAACGCGCATTAGTGTTACCTTACCCTGAGACAGTGTATAGAAACTGATGAAAGCACTTGCCTAGTATGCAGCACACATAATTCGAGATAGATATTCATACATATTTATATGGCTATAAAGATTTATCTTCAAGCATACGTACTTCTATATGTTTAGAAGAATAGTCACAAAATAATCCAGACAAAACCTTGATATGCAGGTAGGCGGATAAATCTTAGGTAATTCCAACAACTTCAGCGCCATACAAAATAAGAGTAATAAATCTGTGTCGGTGGGCAGTTTGCGAATATGGCCTAGGGCCAGGTAACAACTGGGTTTTATCAGATGAAAAGGAAATGAACTATATCCTTCTCAACTGAAAGGATCAACCGCTTCGTGCTATCTTATCTGTTCTTCTGTCGGTTTGACTAATATTTTTTGGTAAGCGATAAAGTCTGCAAGGTTTGTTATATTGCGTTATCCCACGTCGCACAGCTACATATAACAAACTATGTTATCACACGAAATCAAGTTCTTTGTGGTCTTTTCATTGTCTGTTTTTATTATACTATTTTTGTCTGATATTTTCGTCTGTCAGCGTTATATAAAGTCAGTGTGTGTTCTTTTCTGTTCACAACTGGAACCTGCTTCCAAGGAAAATATCTTTTCACATGTATATAGTGCATTGCCTCTCATCCCAACCTATTGTTGATATATTCTTTTATGATTGAGATCATGGCAGTCATTACGATGGTAATAGCCTGAAAAAAGCAGCGAATTCTCTTCCCTCTCTTTTAAATGCATTCATCCTTCAGGCGATACCGAATGCCGAATGTGGGAAAGGAGGAAGAGAGGTGCACACAAACACACACACACACACACACACACACACCCCCTCCCCCCCCCCCCTCTCTAACACACACCACACAGGAAAATTATTTGGGAATGATTCTCTGCAATATTAGCATTCTACATACGTCGTAAATTCTCGCCCCGCAGGTATTTTCTGTTTTGTAAGTGGAAGACCCTGAAGCAGCAGGTGGTTTTGCTCCATATAATAGTTGCATAGTTTTACTTCTTTTTTCTCCTTTTCATTTTAACTTTTTAATGCTGACTCTGTATACTAGAAGCTCAGTGTGGCCAACTGATCGTATATTGGTTGGAATTTTCAATTTACGGAACCTGCATAAGTGATGTGTGTCTTAATTATTGCTGAACTGGCGATTGAACCGCTTGTGAAAGGTTTTACTTATACTACTATACTCTACTGACTATGGCTCGGTTTATCAACCTGGGAGTCGCAACCACCAGGCATGCTGGGTGTGTGCAGAGAGGTTAATAGAGGAAGTGAAGAAATAAGTAATTTCACTTCGGGGCCTTTGGTCTAAAGTTATGAATTTTAATTTTACTTTAAAGAAATTTCTTGTATTTTGCTTGTTGTTTTTTTATAATTATTCACAATAATGAACTTTGTTTATTAAACTAGATAATAATTAGATTATTATCAAACACACTAAATCAAGGCCGTTGTTCTACTACTGGTCTTCTCAACCTACTAGTTCGCAATGAACTGGTCTCCCAAATGAACCGAACTACTAGCAACCAGCTTAGACTTTTCGTGACATTAGAATGTTTATTTTCTCAGAATTTGTCCAAATACTGTTGATTCCTCCTTATTATAACTTATAGCATTTTATTTTAGATTTTCAGCCCTATTCGATCTTTCCTTAGTTCATTTGATACCTTCGTTGACATTTCATTAGAGCAGATTTAACGTAGAGTAGTAACTGTTATTGAATAACTTTCTACTCTATTGGTTAAAGTCACTTTTATTGTTTGTATAGTATTTTTTTGTATTTTTTTCTTTTTCACATGTTAATATGTGACTTAGTAATGTCAATTACAGCTAGATTCAAACAACTATTTAGCATGCATACATTTCCTCTTAACTCTTCAGTTAAGCATTTATAAAAGTTGTGTTTTTCTGTAGATTCTATTTCTATTTCATCCATTTCTGTTTTGTTTATCAGGTCATTTCCTGTGCAATAAGTACTTAACATTTTACATTTATTATAATTCCTTTCTTATCATATTCGTTGTAGGGCCTAACTATGCACAATAATTATCTGAACGCATACACACTTACTATTATTCCAATCAAAATGACTAATTAAAAGCTTGTTGGTCTTTAAATCGAGCTTAACTTTTAAATGGCCTCCTTGACTGAAGTTTTTTTTATTTTATTTTTTATGGTTTACTTTAGTAGCAGACACTAATGGTATCTTAAAACTTTTGCAGGACTCAATATTAATGCACAATTTTTGGCTTCGGAACCTATGACAACCTATTGCATACGTTCTAACAAGGGAAGTGCCTCAGCTCGAACGGATAGAACCGACTGGGAATGTGTTTAAAATAGAACGTTGTTCCTGTTCCAACTCCCGTCAAAGTCATTTATCTGTGCGTCCGCTAGCACCATCTGAAAGTCAGCGCACTAGCTTATTTGGTGCAAAGGTGAACAGGGAGTATGAGCTAGACCTGTGCTGTGTCCGGTAGGTCAGTGCAACGGCATATATAAGTTATGTGGACCCGGTGAACATTGTTAAGCTAGTGATGAAAAAAGCACGACGAAAGTGTAGACCTCACTGAAAATGTAGTTGGACTGGAGGATGAGCCGTTTGCATGGATGTTCCATGACATTATAGTGCAAAAATACTATGGGGACTTAATAGAAAATCATACAGACATACAGGAAAAAGTTATTTTAATGGTGGAGAAGAAGCTGCAAGTGGGTATGACAGTTCCAACAGTTTGGAAAGTTTGGTTTGGGACATAGGGGATCTGTACGTACTGAATGGGTTTTTACATGTATATTGTTTAAAGCAAATGTCTTGTAGCTGTTGTTGCAAATAAGTGTAATATCTGCTGTAAACGCATGCAGGGTTTTACCGATCAATCTAGGTCGAGTAACAAAACTTTTTATTTTCAGCTCATTTTTACTCAGTTCTAGCCGTCCCAGCTGGAGTACTTCCCCTGTAGGTAAAAGTTTATCATATATACTGTATATTAATGAGTATATGATTTAATTGAGTATCTCATGATTCATACATTCATGTTTCGTAGCATTAATCATTTAAACTGACTCGTACATTCCAAATGTGCAATAGCCTTTATTCATATAAAGGAATACGAAACGAACATCAACGTCATTGGAAAGAGTGATCGATTACCCCTGTATTTCAAATAAGTAAGTCATACCAACGCAGAGAAGTCACAAATACCAAAGGAGAATCAGATTCTGGTTATGAATTCATGTTCTTGTGAGAAAAAGCCAAGGAGAATAACGCCTCCCGAAGACAGCAGAGAGTGAGATAATTAAAGAGAGTCATAGTTTCGAACTAAAGCCGGACCTAGAGGAAGAATAAAAGCGACACAATTTTACTACCAAGGATTAGTCATTCCAGAGGAGTTGTTCAGTCATCTGAGATGAGTTTTTAGTATCAGGCAATGAGAGACCAGTCATCAGTATACGATAGTAGTACAGTAATCAGTCATAAACATTCGATCTTCGGCAAAGTTAATATCAGACAGTCCGCACATCTGACATAGAAGGTGATACTTGTATATAAGAGGCAGGTTCGAGTTCAAACTGAATGTTGTTCACAAGCATTAGTGAAATGATTCCGTGTATGAAGGACAGAGACTTGAATCATTGGTGGCTTTTCAAAGAGAAACATCTTTCCTAAGAAGGCAGCGAGTATCGTGTATTGAACCTAGGACTTCACATCAAAGGACAGTGAACAACAGGAGCAGTATTATTTGTATGTTTGGGATGTGTTTTCGAGCTATTCTTGTGTTTATTAGTGGGATTTCCACAACACTCTATTTTAAATATTCCATCCAGTAAGAAAGAATATCCCTTAGGTTGAAATGTTAAAGAAACATTAAACATGAAATCATACTGAAGCCTAGTGTTTCCTTTAATGAGATCAGAGTATTACCTACACCTCTAGCATAGAAAGCTAATATTAGTACACCCAATTATCTACGAGGTAAGCAAATGATCCCCAGGAACTTCAAGACAGTAAGTGTACTATCTTTAATCTGTGTATAAAATATACGACAAGTGTTCTAAATGTAAATTACGTACACAAAAAACTATATTTTCAACAATATTGTAAATAAGTTTAAGCGCGAATGGAAATAGGTGTTTAAAAATTCTTTCATACACTCATGTAGCTCGGATCGGGAAAAACGAAGATTATATTCTATCCTGGTTGGAAGGCCGGATGGAAGGGGGCCATTGGGAAGACCGAGACGTCGTTAGGAGGACAATATTAGAAGAGATATTCGAGAAGTATCGAAGACTGGCTTGATATTGCCCAGGATAGAATCCAATGGCGAACGGTTGTTACTGCGATCTTCATATCTTTATTTCAATTCTGTTTCATTCTACTCTCGCTGTTGCCGTAGGCTAATCTTCGCTAACTTCCGCCCTTTTAATACCGGAGTCTTGCAATCTGATGAACTAAGCATTAATAACGGCTGGAAAGCCAGTTAGATCGTCTGATTCCGTACACAGTAAACAATTTCGCTTTAAATTTACTGACCGATTACCATCAACTCTCGCTGCCAACCGATTACTATAAAAACTGCTGACCATATATTTAGTAGCAAAATAATATTGCTCGTATTTATAAACTCCTGCTCCTAGCTTTTAGTGGCTTCAATTTGGTATATTAAATCACTACTTTTATTAAATTTCCTAATGCTTATATACATAAAAAACAAAAAAGGCAATTTTCTTTTTAAAAAAGGTAAAAGTAACAACGCCAGGGTTCGATCCCGAGACCTCCGGATCAGCTTCCCGATGCATTAACCACTTTTTTAATGTATTTATTATCAAGAAACAAAACCTAAACTACTACATGGCAATTACCTTGAAACAACTATCAAATGCTTCACTGAAAGATAAACAATATTAAACAGATGAGAACACATTCAATGCAATAATAAATCACTGTGTTTATAACTCATAAAGCAATCAGCTAAATACTGAGAAATTTTTCTTAATACACAGCACGAATATATAAAACATATCTATTATATTTATTTTTCTTTGGAAGATTTTCATATCGCATGTGTATTTGAGTTAGATACTGTTCAACAATGCTTATATCACGCTCTATCAATAACATATATAAAGTTTGAGCCGTAAACCACATAAGGAATAGTCTTTTAGTATTGGGAAAATAGGACAATGCTGGTAAATCCAGCATACTATATAACTGAGTTTCAGTCAATTGAGTTCTTGTAATACGTTTAAAAATACCGTACTACTATATTTAGTCCAAACAAGGTTACCATGGTATACGAGAATTGAGACGATGTTGAAGAGTGTCAATATTGTTACATAATGAGCACAATTTATCTACATTGAATCATATCTTATATAAATGGGATTTATTAGGATAAATTCGGTAAAAGAATTGATAGAATAGATTATGAAGACAGGTTTGAACTAACAATTTGGCTATGTTTTGCCAGATAAGGTGCCAGTTATTATAATTTGGGTACTTCATTTGTTGTTTATTTTTTATATTTTGTTGTTGAAACAAGTAATGATACACATTTGACGTCCATTTGATCAATAGGTATTTTACCTGTCAGCGCATAAGCTATTTCAACAAACGTATTATTTAAATAATTGCTTCTCATTTTACAGGGGTTAATGTTCAAGGTCATTTCGTGTAAAACACTAAGTATAGTTTGTTGTGCAAAAATGGCATTTTCTGAGCATAAGACATCAACAGTACGATATAAACGTAAAGCATTGCCATGTATTTGCAAATGTTTAATATTTAAGCCCCCGTTGCTTAATGGCAGCAAAAGGTTAGTGCGTATAGTTCGCAATAGGTAGTATCTCCAAACAAAATATCCTAGAAACTTAAATGTTTGAGCCTTTCGCGACATAGGAATTAACTGCAAAAATATGTCAATTTACTTATTATGTTTCAATTTACAAACCGCACCCTTGAAATTAATAGATCAAAACAATCCTGAAATTTATTAAGCTGATATACAGTGTTGCCAATAAGACATTGTTCGTTATATTTTACCGTGTCTTTGATATTTAGGTACATGCCAGTGCCTAACATAGTAAGATGGGATACAGACTGCCCCACCCTACTATATATATATGTCTATTCTGATCATTAAGAGGCATTATTTTAGTTTTTTACTGGTTGAGTTTTAGGCCGATATTTTGGCCATATTTACAAATTATGTCCGTTATTATGTTGACTTCATTGGGTTCAGTTACAAGGCATGCCAGATTATCAATATATGACATTAATTTGAAACAGTGGCCATTGCAAGAGATTCCTTTTAAGGATATTACAATTTGAGTAACCATGTGAGTGAGCAGCAAAGAAGAAAGTTGGCTGCTTACCGGATAAACTTGCTCAGTTCCGTCATGCATGGGAATGGGACTAAGTTTTTGACTATTTATATGTAGTATCAGTTGGCGTTGTTTCTGCAAACAATATATAAGGTTAACTAGTGAGGGAGGGTATTTGTATCTAGTAGGCAAATGGTATAAACTGTCGATTCTGACAGAATCAAATGCTTGATGAAAATCAAAGCTAGCCATTGCATATTTCTCAGAAAGAGTACTCGCGCGGTGAAGTGCTTCACGAAAGCTAGCTAAAATTAGAGCCGCATCAGGAGTACCACGTATACCTCTTGATTAGGATTCAGTATACAAGGTAACGAGTCTTGTAAACGGTTAGAAGTGATTTTATACAATATTTTGTTGTCACTATTTAGTAGTGACAGCATTCGGTATTTGTTAGCAGTATTACCATCTGTTTTTTTTTCGGAACTAATATTCCCTTAACTTCACAGAATTGCTTAGGAATATCGCAGTGATTCCACATTTCATTATAAACTTTTGTGAGAATAGGAATTAAATATTCCTGCAGGGCTATATACCATCCACCCCGGTTTATGGCGGGGGGTTTTAAGGAATTTATAGCAGTTTTAACTTCTTCAGGGGTGATCATTTAGTCTAATTTTTGAACTATATTATGCGGTATAGTTGGGAAGTTATTAAATTAGTTACCAGTTATATCAAAAGAAGGATCTATTTGTTTAAAACGATGTAAATAATGCTGATATATTGAAGACGAAATAGCTTTTCCTGTATGAGTTATACAATTATGATCTTCAAATGGAGTAATCATTTTTTTTTGCATACCACGTTTACGTCCGTTTATCACATGTACATTCTTGACGGGTTCGTTAATTCCTATATATGGCAGCTTGCTTCTTACTATATATCCTAAATTTATTTGTTTTTGTATATTGCATAATGTTTTTGTTTTACTCTTTGAATAGGTATGTATACATTTTTGCCCTGTATTGTTCTCATATGGTATTGTTGAAGTAAATTGTTGTTTTTGATCCACTTGTTTTTGTTTAGAGTATAACTTCTTCTTCTTAACGCTATTCTTTCTTAAGATTTAACCACCATTGTATTTTATTGTTTTGATAACTGTGTTGACGTAACGCACTTTGTATAATATTTTTGACTTCCGTAGGATAATCCTGTTCATCTAATACACTATTATTAATATGCCAGACAAAATCACATTGGATAAATGTTGTGGAATCATATCGAATTGTACTATGCACAGCACTATGATCTGATATATATTGAGGAACAACCGATTTGCGAATAATCTTGTTTTTAAGATTTTCCGTGGTTAGTATATAGTCAATCCTCGACTAGCCTGTAGCGTAAATATATGTTGCCTGATGTTGATTGTAGTTGCTACACTGCTATGCGTCGCATAGCTCAAATCCATTTTTAAGTGTCAGAAATGTAGAGCTCAAATTTGAATTACTACTGGCGTCAAGGACTGAATAAGTGGCATTGGCATCAAGCGCTAAAATGACGGGCTTAGGTCACATCCGCGAAAACTATGTCTCTAAAATATGTCTCTCTTTCTAGTTTATTTTTGTTGTACCGGAAGGAAGGTGGGCACATATAATGCCCATAACTTGCATTATACCTGACATGAGTCGGCCCAAATTGTGTACATTTATGTCCGAAAATATTAAATCTTTTCACACTGCGACAGCAATTGCCCTAGTGATTTTGAAGACATGTGAAGTATATATGGTATAATTTGCTAATTCTGTATTTGCATAATATATCTCTTGGATACATTCCACGTGTACTGAATGAAAAGTCAAAAGGCTATTTAGTACCTGGATTTTGTAAAGCAACTGTATATTATTTAGGTTACAGGTGACAATATTGAACGTTGCCATTAGAAAACACGCCCACGTTTGTCTTCTTTAAAGTTGTCACAAGCACTTTGTTGGGTATAAATTAAACAAGACCAGGTACTTACCTTAAGCAGCCCAAAAGGAAATTTAAATAATGTACAGCAAGCACTTACACCTTCGAAGCCAATATTATTCGGTGAAAGTCTGGCTACAAGACTGAAGTTATATGAAGTATTGAAGACACTAATCTAAAGGTTTTTGGAGTCAAACTGCACACTTATAGCACTTTGCTTTGTTGTTGTTTTTTCTTTTCCTTTTTTTGCATTTTTTACCTCTTCAGAACTAGGCGGATTAACAAATGTTTTTTCTTCTATTACATGGAGGTGCTTGATTTTCTTGTTTTTTGAGCCTTTGTCTCGCGCGTAACTTCCGAGGATGGTACGAACGCAGCAGATAGCACTATTGCTTCTTTTATGATAGATGACGCGTTGTTGCCAATTTTCGATTCTGTCGCAGTTGAACTACCGTTTTTCATACACGATTGTTGAATAGTAGGAAAGGCGTTCTCTGATAATGGAATTTCTCGATTCGAGTTTGCTTGAAAACTATAATGAACTTGATACGAAATTTCTACTGTTTCTCGAGCGGCATCAAATTCACATTGCGAGGCGTCAAAATGGATGACGTTACAATGGGGGCACTCATCCTGGGAAAAATTGGTGAAGATTTGCAGTTTCAGCCCGTAAGCTGATAAATAAAATGGAAGTTACCTTTTGTCACTTTTGAGTATGTTATGACTCTTTTCCCGTTGTATATACGAAAAGTATAGTTGAAGGAATGATAACTTTATTTGACCGATAGAATCGTTCCGTATTGACTGAATAGTTCGCCAACCTGTTGATCGCTAAGCTCCCAAGGGAGTACAGGCAATACAACTTGATATTGCCCATTATTTTCAATAGTTACTGGAAGTTCCTGCATTAAACCTCCTTCATCATAAAGGAGTTTACCATTGCACTTTTGAACTGCTTTTTTGTTTTTCTTAACTATGATAGACATTATACTGCAAGAAAACACTTGCACTCGCGCACAATCACAGCAGGCTTCACAGCCAGGAGCACGAAGCACCTAGATCCTGCCTGTAACGCTAGCAATTAACCACTGGACTAAGTTGCCGAAGAAGCACTTCTCTGTGTTACTTACAGTTCACGCTCTGCGTCTGCGCGAGAGCGTACCGGAAATCTTTCGACGTTTATTCCCGGGTCCGGAGAATGGTTCTAAAAAGTGCGTTTCACATAACCAATTAAAGTATTGTATTGTGCCGCACAACGTTCAAAAATTAACATGTTTCTTTCCCATACATTATCTTTCTTAATTGTGAATTTCCAGATATCTTCAACATAAACAGTATTAGTGTAGCACACTTGATAAAAAGATAAAATTAATTGTATGGGCGCTAACAGCACTATGGCTTACGCCCGTCCCGATATCACATTCGAGAAACACACAGAACACACGAAGCACAACACAACACAAAAAAATCGACAGTCCATCAATACACGCAATTGTAATTTTTTCTCCAATGCGCATGCCCGACATAAATAGTCTGGCAGGAAAATGGTCTGCTACCATTATTCTAGAAATACGGTAAACCGTGTAATTTTCATGGTAGGAGGCACTTATTTTCACGGTTATTTGTTACAGTGTAGCTTGGTGACTACCGTATCGGGTTAGTATGCCGTGGGTCCTCCGATCGATTCCCATTCAAAGCAGTGTTTTTATCTTTCTTAAGAAGTTCTTTTAAGTTCTTCTTTCTTATCCTGTTAAGGCTATTTCAACCGTAATTCTTGTAAACTAAACTGTATGATTCAACCTTGTTAAAACATTTCTGGTTTGATTTGCTAAGCTTGCATCAAGCTGAGACACTTGTGAAAGCAAACTTGATTCAGTTTCCAGTGAGATGAATAAAACTGTATAATTGGTGAAAGGAGTTAGGTCTATAGATAAAGTTAGGTCCTAATTCAACATTTTAATAGGTACGTAATTCTGTTATGAAAACATATTAGACTAAATTCGAGTTTTTGCTGATTAAAACTCATGTCCTTTTATTAATTCCTCCATATGTTGTTATCGCCCACACAAATAATAGTTTTATGTCAAATTCCGCAGTGGTGAACCACTGGAATAGAAATTAAAGGTACATTAAGATGTGCTTGAACTAGGTTAGAATATTGTCTCCATTTTTTAAAACAAATAATATTATATTTGTTAGCATGGAAAAACGTTTCTAACATTTACGTTACATGAGAAATTAAGTGACAATAGATTGGAAGTGAAATTAAGTGCAACGTAGATTAAATGACAATAAAAATATTTTTTCAATTAATCGTGTTACAAAGCAGAAGAAAAGTTAGTATTTTCTTACATATGATAAATTATAAACTCTTATATATTCTTAGACAGTACATGTCTGTTCACTTTTACACAAATTGTTTTAATTCTAAAGGGTAACTTCCTGACAAATAACGGAGAAGAATAAGGCAAACATAGATTATTTAGTAACATCAGTCTGGATCAAAATAATTTTCAAGAGTAAGTACAACAGTTAAATTATTCGTACAAGTACGCATTTGTCTATATTTCTTTTTGGAAATAATAGTGTCTTTCTGGATTCCCTTTTAGGAAATAAGTTAGAAACACTTCACCTAAGTATCTACCTTCTTGTTAGTCTTTTACTGAAAATTGCTTTTATTGAGTGTGTTTGTGTGTGGTAGCACAATTTTTTTCTTTTTGACTTGTTTCTTTCTAAAGCAGGTGCACCAGTAACAGTATCATGATTGCAGTTATTGTAACTAAACAAAATGAAAAAGAAATAAGATACTAAAGTTATTTTGAAGTACAGTTAATAACTCCAATCTTGTTCTTTACATCATTTAATGTGCTCGATAAAACTCACGTAGGTTGATTCAAATTAAAGATAATTTCCTGAGATTAATATCTATCTTAGACACTTTTATAATACTTAAATTTACTTATTTACATAATGAGAAATTTATATATTCTTAAATGTGAAGTTCAGTTGATGCAGCTTGATCATTTAATTTATGCTTTCGTCTCATTGCTGTGTATGAAGATGTAAATATGGAACCTGTTTTCTTACCTTGTGGCAATCATGCTTGTTTTCCGTTAGTTAGATAACATTTATATTCATAATTTGTTATCATATTCTAGTATTTAAAGTAAATTCTGTGCTTACCTTTAGTTGATATTTTAAGCTTGAAATGGGTTTTGTGATGTTACAAGTAGATACTTCATACAGTACACCCATTCTTATCATTTATAGTTCCATTATATTTGTGATTTCTATGGTTTACTATGGTACTGAAGGTTTGCAAAAACAGACTACATTCCTAGTATGATGGTCTATTCTAATCTATTCTATACAAGCAGAATTCCATTCTGCAATTGCAAACTACACATCCCTTGTCAGAGCAGGGAGGCGCAGAGCTGAATCCGAGTCACGTTGGGTGATCCGATCTGACCAGGCGACTTTGTCTGAAACTTGACTTCAATGACGCGATTGACTCGAATTTTACTCAAATGATCCGATTGGCTCCGTGACCCGTTTTATTCAAATGACCTGTGACCTGGCGACCCGATGATCGAATCTTGACCCAATAGACCCGAGCATCCAATCTTGATCTGGTAACGCTGTGTTGATCCCATTTCATCTGGTCTTTTTCCTGTGCCTTGGATCAATCAATATTGTCATTTGTGAAATTCACAAATTCTTTCAGAATACCCTTTTCGACGGAGGAGTTATTTGTGCACCTCTAGGGATATGAGACTATTTCCATATGTTATTACTATTGTTAGGAACTTTTCGGCCTTGTATTATTCGTGCTTTTGGTGTAAAACACCGTTCCCAGTAACTCCTGAAAGAAATGCTATTCAAACACAATAGCGTGTAATAAGTAGTAACTCCTGAAAGAAATACTATTCAAACACAATAGCGTGTAATAAGCAGTAACTCCTGAAAGAAATACTATTCAAACTCAGTAGCGTATAATAAGGATATAATTATAAATTTTGCTTTGCTCTCTTGGCTACCGGGCCGAAATCCAGTCAATGGGTCAAAACAGATCCCCAGTTCAGACCGGGTCGCAAGCATAGACCCGATGACCCGGTCTAAAACTTGACCCTGTGACCCATTTTAGTTCTGGGGACGTGTCCGATTCTAGATTCCCTGTCCGATTCAAGCCTGATTAACGTTACTCAGAAAACGATACTGTTAACAAATCTTAATTAAAAAAAAAAAAATATCGGTAAGAAACTATTTATGTAAAAATTCTTTACTGGAGTGTCACGAATATGTTGTTGTTATGAGCTTAAGTTGATTCTAGCTTTAGAGGAACTCTCTTTTTCAAAAGTAGGAAACTTGGAATTTTACTTCAGGGTCAAAATCGCTGCTCGTATTGAAAGCGTGTACTACTATTCCAAGGAAAATAGGAGGACCTGTGTCCCATTGAATATTGAGTTTTTGGGACTTGGTTGAAGATAGCAGTTATCCAATAAGAAACTATCCATCAATTGGTAGAGAGAAGAAGAAAGAAAGGAGATGGGAGGGGGAAAGGCCGTGAAAAGAGATGACATCATTTAGAACGTTGGCAGATGGACGTCAGAGGGATGTATGCGCCCTTTGGGAGTGGGAGACATCCCAAACTGTTACCATGACGACGGAATAGGAAACGAAGACGTCACCGTTTCTCGTGAGCTGTGATACCACATTGGCATGAACAAGTCAAGTTCTAACTCCACATATATATAAACTTCAAGACTTTTTTAATATTCCATGGACAGGGAATCGAATTTCAGGAAGAGAAAGATACGCTAAATGCAAGTGGAGAAGAAGTGTCATTCAGTGTTACGAGAGGTACTGTTTCGGGAAGAAGTAGTGGTGAGAAATATAGAGCTTAAAGCTTAAAGACTTTGGAGTTCCACTATTACAAATATTTTAGAAAATAACGGATTACATCAGTGTCTTCTCTATTCTGAAGTAATGAAGTCAGTTTGTCGAAAGAAAACTCATGGGAAGCGTGGAAAAATCCTGGAGATCCTGAAAACTTATGGGAATATTATCAGCTTGTAAACTGCCTCATATAGTATGTTGGAAAATTACAGCAGAACTAAACCAAAGAATATATTTAAGTGCTTTACATTTATATTTTTGAAGCTTTTAGCATAAAATACAAAAGATAATTCAAAACAGTAAATCGAGTCAGGGAGAATTATCTACGAGTTTCGCTATTCACAACCTTACCCTGACAGAAATTCATCAAGAGCTTCGTTCAATTTTCGTGCTAGTCATATGCAACGAGTTTTCAATTTCCCTTGATTGGAAGAACCAAATTAGTCCACGTTTGATTGAAAATATAAACAGGATGCATTAAAATCCTAGACCATCTTTTTATTTGAGAAAAGGAAAGCAAATCAAGTAATTGAGCCTAAGCAAATAGTGAGTGAGGAGACTACATTTTTGTATACGATACTGAATCTGGAATATGCCAATGTCTTGGATCAGTGTCATTAAAAATGTATGAACGTACTCATATTGCTTGTCAAATACGACCAAAATGTTGTAAGAAAATCATTGCCGTAACAAACTGGCTTAAGTGCTGTAGCTATTAACGCATAAAATTAATATTGCAATTGTTTATTTAAGGTAACTGGATATGGCATTGATTAAAGACGAAATAATTATGGTGGTTCTGATTTCTAGGAAACGCCGTTACCTATCATAGAAACAGATTGCAACAGTCGGTATCCAGAAAGACTACCGATTTCACACAGCACTATGGCATAACTTAACTACAAATTTCAAGAAAGTGGGATTATTGGAAGCAAGCCACTTGAAGCTCTCAAAAATTACAGTGACGAGGGAATTTCAGCGATATTTATATACTCTTAAATCAGAAGTTCACAACGCAACACACGAAATCTCTAAGCAGAATTTGGCACCAATAAGTTAGTTATCCATTGTATGGGATTCTTTGTACCAGTAAATGGTATCCGTTCAAGGTCCAGATGCAGCAGAAACTATCAGATTAAAAGCATGTTAAGTTCTGTATCCGAGCTTTAGAGTTTAGACCTTCATTAGCACACGACATTTGTTCAGAGAGGAGGATAAATTTTACATCAGTGGTGATGTTTATCGTCATAACCACATATTACTGGAGAGACAGCAAGCCTCACTAAACAGAACTACCCTTATGTAGTCATGTCTGACATAAAGGTTTAGTAAGTATATTTAGTATGTGATGTTTAGCATGTATTAACATTCCCATATTCAACAATACTTTCAATGCTCAACGTGGAAATGCTTCACGAGATACTGTTCCCTTTCTCTTCCGGCTATAGGTAGAAGCTTTACTTGTTATTTTATCTAACAAGATTGGGCTTCGCCACACTAGGGAGCAAATATTAGTAAATCGCTCGAAATGCAGTTTTCTGGTCATTAGATTGGCCGGTGTAGTCCTGTGGAATGGTCACTCAAACCATATTAGCTACATGTTTGGTGTTTGCGACAAGAATCTCCGACAAGCACAACCTGGATCCTGTATGCCTGTGACAGCTTTTTCTATACATTTCAGGTAAAGATTTTATCACACATATGCTCATTAAAATGGACATAAGAAATCCTTATTGAAAAATATCTACAACACAAGTTAAAGACTTCCATCAAGATCTTTTCTAAAGAAATCTTACTCGATTCGCTTGTTGTAAGAATCAATTTTAAATTGAGAATCGTATTTCATATTGGTTCCAAGCACTCTTTGGAAGACAAAGAAAATTCTTAAGGAAAAAGAATGCAGAAAGACAATATTTCGCGATTCCTTTAAAATTAAATCAAGATTGATCTCAAAGTTAAAAGTAGTTTCTGGAGCATCAAGCTTCAAATAAGGTTGAAAGAAGAAGAGAAAAATTGGTTAGAGAAGAAAGGACCGGGTTGGGGGACTTAAAAAGGACTAAGAACAAATATATTGGAAAACTAAAAGAAGTATGAACCAAGCCAATATATTAAATGTTCCATGTCAAATTTTCGAACTGTCACTTACAAACCATGGCTTGGCTTCCGTTTTGAGATTGGGAGGGAACACGAAAGAAAGAAAAAAAATAAAGAGACGAGGGGGAGAGAAGAAATATTGAAAATATGTTTCTCGTCATTGGCTAAACTTAATCAAAGAGTGGTTTTTGGGAAGTAAGCGAGATTATAAGATCAAAACAGTTGGAAGAAACGTATAGGATGTTGACGAGATTTGTAATCGTTCCTCAGTCGCTTGAATTTAATAAAAAATGAAAGAAACAAATAAAATGAGTGCGGAATGAGAGGAAAATATTGTTTGAAGGGGCTTGTTGTAGTTGGGCGTAGGGAATGGGGCGTTGAGTTCAGAACCGTACAAGAAAACTTTGCGCCATTCTTTACGAATGGATAAGAAAGAAAACCACGTAATCTGATTTTGGGAGAGGCAAAAAATATAAAAAGGGAAGAAAAGTGAAAAGAAGGAGAGCAAACAAAAGTTGAAACTGTCAGTCCTTGCGAAAGGTCTGTGACATCTGGCATGGGCGCCAACGATCGACGTTTGTGTCGGATGAAAAAGTGTGTTTCTGATGTTTGTTTCTTTGAGTTTGCAACTTCGTTTTATTGTTTAGGAGAGAATATGTAGCAAATTTTGAAATTATTAACCATAAGAAAGTTGTTTGTATGAATCAAAATTCCTGTACATAATTATGTATAATAAGTATGTATGGATGCAATTCTTTATTTCTTTTTCAAAAGTGTTTTATTTTGCCCAAAAGTGAGAGACAGCATATATGATGCACATTTTATTGGAAATATCTTTGTTTGCATAGATACTTGTGCAATTAGTGTTTGTTATTCTACAAGAATAATCAGATTGCAATTTTATTCCTTGCTGCAGTATGTTTTAAGAACATCATCAACTGTGCGACTGAACCACGAATAAACTTGGTTTTGTTGAAGTTATGAGCCATGAATAAATTTGTTTTATTGTAACTTGATTGTAGTGCTGTAGAATACTTCCAGAATATGGTAGCGTACTAGTTGTTATTTCCATTGTTCCAGTCTCTTTACCTACAAAATATTGCTCCTTAACAATTAAGTTTTATTATTATTATTACTATTATTATAACCGTTCTGGCACTTCTGAAACTACGATTTACTCACATTTGCTATTATTTGAAATTTGTCATGTTTTCTTGTTCTTTTACTTAATTTCGGTTGTGTATACGATGGAGATTAGCCAAGATATTTGAAAGAAGCAGACTAATTGCCTTACCATATGCTCAGGATGGAAGTAATTAGGCACTATTCAATTATACCAATATTCCTAACTATTACACTTCAAAACGAGGAAAGCATGCCAGCGATGCCTAAGCAATAAACCATAGCAAATTCAAACCACTACAGTAACCCGAAATGAACGCGTACACTACAAAAAGCGAAAATATCTGACACTGAAAATTCAGGAGACAGAGAAAAACGGCAAGACAAATAACAAAAGAGAACCATACATAGAGGTAAACCCGTTAAGAAAAGGATACCAGCAAAGGCAATTGATGATTAGAAATAAACGTGGAAATTTGCATGTAGACTCGACTAAAATTATCGGTGGTTAGGAAAATTATTTCGGCAAGCTTCTTAATGAACACTCAAGTGAACAAACAGAGGAATTTGAAATCTATACTGTAGAACCTAGCGAGAGCGAGGTAGAAATTTCAATAAAGAAATTGAAAAATTACAAATAACCGGGAATTGACAACATCCTAGCCGAATTAATTAAAGCGGAAGGAACATTTGTCAAAAACTACATAAATTGATAAATGTTATAAAAGGAGCTTCCAAAGGAATGGAAAGTCTCAGTAATAGTAAAGGCGATGGATCTGACTGTAATAACTACAGCAGAATCTCGTAACTTCCAACAATTTGTTATTGATACTATTTCTGCTCTTTCGAGGAAGAACTTTAACGCCTCGGATAGTCAGTCAAAATAATGCTCAATCGAGCCAGAGCAGGTTTTAATATACCACCTAACGTACACGTTAGGGACGCGCAATGAGACACGCAAATTACCATACTGAACACTGATCTGGTCAAGGAAGGTTCTAAACATATACAATACATAACACTGAAATTTAAATATAGAATAATAATATTTTTGATTTGTGATATTTATACAAAATTTGAATCTTCTTATCTTCGTTGTGACGTGGAGGCTAAGGGCTATTTAATATGTTACTTATTACGCTGATTTGGTCAGCAAAATTCTATTCATACGCATTGGTTAAGCTTCAGAAAACAAATTGTCGCGGGTATCGAACCCCAAACCCTTGCTCGGTTCGCTAAACAAGGGCTACACACCTTCTTTCGACAAATTCTATAGATCCGCTAGACATTGCTTAAGCTTCAACCTAATGCACAGTACAGAGTTTTGGGAGGAAATCTTGTTTACTAGCAAATAATTGCAGGCAAAACCAGGTTTACCGCTATCTAACTTGACTCCTTGCTTTATCAGAATTAGCACTTACGAACAATGCATACCTTGGTTTCTTCTTTTTGTGTGCAATTTGCTGTAAAAAGGACATGAAATTGGCACTGAAATTCCCCCAAACACAAATTTAAGAACGCGGAACAGGTGTTGGTAACGTCGATTGAACTTTGAAAAAATACGGGTAGCAAGAAACAGTACTCACGCACATCTTCTCTGCAGTACAGTCTGTTGCCCTCTCAACAACTCTCAAAACCATGTCTTGCCAAATTCTATCTCCCAATTTTCAATATCGAGCACTAAGTCATTTAAGCTGCTGCAATGCTGGGGAGAGGTTCCTTGGAGAGATATTGCTTCTTTCTCAAAAGCTGAGTTGTTCCGTCTCCGCTTGCCCAGACCCGCAATTTTAAAACCGAACCCAAGCAGACGAATTAAATGAAGATGAAAACGAAAATAGAAAAAGAGGAAAACGAAAACGAGCCCCACTTCAAACGTCCTTTACTTCCAAATCTTGGACTCGTTCACACTCTTGTCCTCAATTCCAAATTAGGTCCCACTGGCTGGCTGAAAAGACAAAGGCACACACATAGTTACAAAGGAAACCGGCTGAATTCCGTTACGTATGGAATTTTCCCATTGCTGTACCCGTCGCTGGTGAGCAGAAAATACAAGAACGTAGCAACTTTCCAGTCACCTAAACTTTTAACATTGAAATCAAAGATGCTGAAATAATCCAAACTCAATAAATGAAAAATATTCATAAATTAATCAATAAATTCCCCAAAACACCCAGAAATAACGAGGTACGACATCTAAACCTCACACATACACACATAAATATTTTCTTAGTTAATATACATATTCATTATAGTATCAAAAACGTTATCAAATTAATATCTTGGATTTTAGAAGATAGAATATAGAAAAGCGGTGGTGTGGTCGACTATAAGAAGGCGAGGGTGGGTGAGAGAAATCAGTAAAGAATAATATCACATACAAACACATATCTACATACAAACAAATTCATTTAACAGAAGTTAGTATATGATAGACAATTATATCTATTTACAATATTGAGGGAAACTGGGCTGTATCAGTGTGTATGTAGATGAAATACTTGGAAATCACCAACATAGAATTAGAAGTAATTGATCTAAGTGGGGCTAGATTTTCGGATTCAGATAAATTTGAGAATAAATCGGAATACAGATTAGAGAACGAAATTGACAAATCAGGTGAGAAGCTTCTAATCATTTCCAAGGGAAGCGTCTCATAAGCTTTTGAAGAGAGCCAGAAGAGGTGATAAGTGGTGATGTAGAGGTGATGAGTGATTAGTTATGTAACTAGAGATACGGTGAGCATGGCTAGTGAGGTAGAACCTCCCATAAGCTTTGGAATGCAAACTTTGTGTGAATTCCTGTGATACTGAAGGGTTGTCAGCAAGTATTGAGATGTTATGTGATCACCAATGCTTCTAGCGAATGGTTTTGACTAGATATCGCAGTTGCTGCTTTTGGGCGAGACTTTCAGAAATCAGAAATCAGTCTTTCTCTTAATTTACTCTCGGACATATTATTTTCTGTGGCGATGAGTTTATATTGGTTACAAGTGCGGCAATATCGGATGGATCTTTGGTGGTATCTTCCTCGGTAGCTAAGCTGTTAACTATTTCTTTCTTTTATGGAAATGTTTGTAACAGAAAAAGAAGTTGCGATTAACTGTTGAATTCTGTGAATAATGTCCTCACGTGCTTTCAGTGAGTGACATTGTGGAGTTTCCGTATTTTGTTCAAGGTAGAAATACGCTTCTTATAAACCCTTGTTGATGTCACAGAATACACAGTTGAATACAAATTTAGTGAACTTGGTAAATCCACTGCAAAATTCCATAGTTACCCGGTTCAAAACTATAAATTAAATAAGATGTTAAATGATAATTTATTTACTTATTGTCTTATTTTCTATACCAGAGCTAAGACCTTATAGTTCTGTTCAAGATCTTTTCTTCCAATCAGTCATATAGCACATGATACACGCATAATCAAACTTTGAAATAAGTTCTCTGCAGATATGTTTTTCGAACAAGTCACCTCAACACAATCAGGTTTAATTATTACACGCTTTTTATTAACTTACTCTGTAATCATGTTTCATCTCTGGTACAAGTCTTGTAATTGATTTTTAACCTACTTTTGATCATCCGATTCCTTTAAAATTTTGTAAACTTGCTTGCTTCCGATGACAATACAATATTAAATCATTAGATATACGACATAATAATCCAGTTAACTGTAAATATTTAAAAAAAAAATATTTAATACGGACTTCTTTATCCTAAAATAAATACTAGCCTGCAAGATATTGGGTTTTGACTGGTTACAGAACACTTTAGGATTTGAGTGTGCAAAGCTCTTAATATCGAGAAAAAGTTAAAAGTTTTTTTTTTAAAAACAAAACAAAAACAACAACATACTTTTTAAACAAAGAAAAATGGACTAAATAGTAAAAGATGATAAATTTATGAATTGGAAAATAAAAGCGTAAGAGCACCCACGCTTTTATTTTCCGATTCATAAATTTATTATTTTTTACTTTTTAGTCTATTTTTCTTTGTTTAAAAACGCGTGTTTTTTAAAACCCTTTATTATTTTTTAATCATTATTTGGTAGAATGTTTTTCATAATTACTAAATTCTTCTTGAAAACAATGAAAAGTTTATTATTTTTTAGTTACTTCAGTTTTACGATTCATTATTGCTTAATTTTTTAGAACCTTAAGCTTTGAACAGAATGAGTTAGTCATTTCGATTTACGTTTACATATAGAAAGTCCTGAGATGTGTAAAGGTTATAAAGTGAATTCAAAATTCACATACAGAAAGTGATCGAAGTTTTAGGTTTTTGTTAGTGTATTTAAAAGTTCGGCTGAAGCCTATAAGTGTATCAAGATACCGTGCTTTTTTTCTGTAAGGGCATAAACAGAATGAAGTATTCAGTGGTCTGCATTAAATATTAAAGATGATGAAACATCTCAATGGGACAGACAATCAAGATATTATTTTTGTATAGAATTTTGAACATTATTTTGATACTTAACATATGTATGTGATAACAGCATATTATAAATAGGCATGTCTTCCGTTCCCTACTATCCGAAACATATACTTGACTTAGGAACGTATTCACAATGCAAACACAATAATCTTTATTGAAATTATCTGATATTGCAGCCAAAAGCGACTAAGATTTATTTAAAGTCATTCTAAGCAATTTCATTAATGGGTTCTTTAAAAATAAAATAATCTTTGCGCAATTGAACGTTTCTAACTTTTCAATTTTAACAGGATATTTTTTCCATCGTACCAAAGACAAATTTGCTAAAGTTCGTGCTACGTTTGAAAATGAGAAACTGTGAGTGTATGTGTCGGAAAGTTATAAGATGGATTTGGGAACATTGTTAGACAACGTTCTCAAAATACTTCCCTTTTCCTGCTTCGTTTAAAGGAAAAAAAAAACGAAAGTTTAATTCCCTACAGGGATTTTGTTCTGTAAATATCTCTTGCTCTAGTTTGGCTTTTTCCTAATATGCTCGTTTATCGTTACTTCAAAAACTCTTTCGTAACCAAATTCTCTTACAGACACGGAGAGCTTCTACTGACGGCCTCACATACAGTTGCCTCTTCATAGTGTCTGGGACAGATTTGCATGTATTAATATTTATGAATTTTTGTTAATACTCCTGGCGCGGGAATTAATGCCAAAATACGAAAGCTTTAACAATTTGCGGTTGGGTTTCGATGGGAGCTTCCATGTAATGGCGATGAAAACCTCAAACTGGAATCTTCTACCCCCTCCTACCTTTTTCTATTCTCTTCGTTTCTCTCTGACTCGCGTAGTTAGTATGGATGTGTGTGTGAGAGAGAGAGACTGTGTGTTCGTGGATGAATAGACAAACGAGTCATTTTAAGCTATCTTCGTGCGGTCGTTTTCGTCTTTTGTCATGCACAGAGACACATGCATGTAAGAAATTGTGCTCCGTTTCTTTGATAGCCGGCATGGCGTTTGAAATATAGTCTCACGTTGTATTCCTTAAGTCATCAAAGCAGTTTTTTTTTCTAAGCAGAGCTATTCCTCAAATGACAATGGAAAGTATCTTCCCATAAAAAAGAGGAGAGCAAATACGTTAGTTCTCAAAAATCAGTGTCGCAGTTTAGTATACATACGTATGGTACGTACGTTGAAAGAGCGCTGAAAAAGTATTCTTCAGAATTTTGCATATTCTTGTATTTCTCGTTGTCGTGCTTATTTATTTTATTGTTACTATATTTTTATAGGTGAACAAGGTATCCAGATAAATGAAAATGAAACACTTTTTTCTTGCAACACGTGGCCAAATCCCCCCACCCCCCCACCCCCAAATGTGATTATAAAACAAAAAAGAGCTCTCGCCTTAGAAGATACCAGTGCGAATTCAGATGTTAATTACAATCATTTGCAAGCAAGATGTGAAGGGTAAGGGAGGAGCAGAGAGCAGGGTTTCTGAATGTGCATTTCAAATTTACGATTATTACTGAGTTTAAGGTTCCGTGCGCGTGTGTTATCTTCTGATATGAAAAGGTGCTTACTTACTGGTTTCCATATACAGGACCGTAAGCAACAAATGAAAGAAGTCAGAACTAGTTTTATTTTTTCTCCGGACACTATTATGTTTTTTTTATTTCTTCTATATTCTTCTTTATCTCAGTAGCACCTCTTTGGTGATAACAGAAATGAAATATCACGTAGTCCGGATCTTTTGTTTTAATAAAATGCACGAAAAGAATAAAAGGTGGGGTTCTGAGAACTTTAGGTTTTGGAAAAAAAAAAAAAAAACTCAACGCTGTTTAACCATGTAAATGGAAATACAATGTGTATGTACCCACAGGGACAATGAGGAGTTGTTGTGCACACTTACAATTTATGGGACGACTAACTTTTCCTTCGCATACTATGCACAGTGGGACATTGCGTTAACTGATAAAGTCTGCTGTAAGCATGGCCAAGAGTCTATAGATGAGATGACGTTTGCATCGTCTGTGGTTCGTAGTCTGGTTACATTGGGTTCAAGCCTCGATGCTTGATATACTGAGTAACGATTTTTCAGAGGTCTTCCCTAATTCTATCTCACGAATTTCAAAACAATAAAATTCCGGAATTCTCTAGCAACGTTAATTAAACAACCTATCTGGCCGCATAGTTTAATAGAAAATTAAAGCATAATTGTAGTATCGTGTATTTATGTCGGTTTCCAACGTCTTAATTTCTTTAAATATGGATATTTTCCAAATACTAATACAATGAGAAAAAGGGTGGAAAGTACTTACTGTCCACAACAATATAGGAGAAAACCACAATGACTATTGGAACAAGTGATGTGTTAACTTTTGAAATTCCACTTTATATCTGCAACATACCTCTTATGGCGTATATTGATTTACGAATCTTTTCAGTGTGAAGTCCTCCTACTAATGTTTTATTTTCACCATTTTAGAGTCAGAAGTGAAATTTGAAAACTTTTGACTTTTGACACCAAGAATATTTGGAGCCATGTTGCGTTATAGCGTTATACACCTTCATGTATGTGTCAATTCATAATGCCACTGGAAAGATCAGCATCTGTCATGAACTAGAATAATATTATTAAGATATTTTGCATCTACTCCTACAAATACAGATACAAATCTTTAATGATCTTCTCACAAATGGTTCACCAAAGTACAGTAGAATGGTTCAGTGATGATTGGCTCTTCATTTGATTTCAACGAACGTAAGTTTTCAAATATTTCAGAAAGTAGTTTGCCAGTTATAAATAATTTCGATTATGCTTTATATTTGGAAAACAACATTGTTATCTCTTATCTTTTAGCAAATGCTCTTACAATGCTACCCTGCTTCAGCTGAGGTGAAAAAAATATTTCGGTGTTTAATTCGATTACTCAGCACTTCAAATTTCCATGAAAAGCCTAACCTTCTTCATTAAACATTTCTATGGCAATCCTCTGTTGGACAATTCAGTTTCTGGTAGCATTAATCTATATTGTATTACTATTTTAAATAAAAGGAAGACGGCTCGCTGTGGATATTTTAGTTTTTATATACCTGTATTTCAATTAAAAATGCATCTTTTGATATATCTTTGGAACCAGAGGCCAAATATTTTATGACTTTCCGACGCTTCTGCCTTTAAATTTGGACAAATTTTATTCATTTTTTACATTTTTTACTTTATCATATTCAATTAAACCCTTTCATCCCTAGCTTTTATTGTAATTTACAAGATGTGAATGAACAATGGTAATTTGTTTCTGTTGCGGTTTGCAAGGCAAGATGAAAATCTCATTCTGAAGACAAAATGTATAAAGATGGGCTACTAAAAGCATGTAAAGAACATTTATAAAACCGAGAAGATTATCATTATATAATTTATACTTACCATTCACCATATTGATTCAGTTGCACCATCTACAAGTGGGAACTGAAAGTGGGATATGTCTTTTCGTCTGTTAAATCAAAATCTACGACCGGCAGCAATTTTAAAGTATATCACTCATCGGAGAGCTTTAAATTATTGTGCCAGATACAAGTGGTATAAAGGGAGCTCAAATTAGAGTGTAGAGAATAATAGCACTGTTTTGTTTGCAGACTAATGCATAAGAAAATACTACCTAAATAACAACTCACTGTTTACGTTCTAAGTGTCAAATAAGCTTGGGTAAACGGGATTGAATTGAGGAAATCTATGAAGTAGAGAGATGGAAACGAGAGATGAGACACTGCAACTAACTTTGCAATATACTTAATCAGAACATGCGCGAATTAAAAGTTTACTAAAGAGTAATGACATTAGGAACCAAGATCATCTCAATCACAAAAAGGAAGATATATGAAAGTTTACGTAAGTCCGTGTTTATACTGCCTAAGCAGTAATTATTTTTATACTTTTCTTTTATAAAAAAAATAATTTCGCGTTAATTACAACACTGTTGATGCTAAAAGTAGATTATAGAGTGTTCAATTTCATTTGTTATGGAACTTTTGGCTAGTCTAAATATTATACGATATTCTTCTTTTTCTCTTCTCTTGACAAGTTTGTGTAAATATACGTATGGAGTACTATTAGAAAACGGTTGAAATACGCTAAATCTCGTTAGCTTAATGCAGTGTAATGGTGTGCAACGATTACAGCTCAAAGGAAAAAGGCAATAAAACTAACAAGAAAGACGGAGAGAGAGGCTCTAGTCTAATCCCCGTTGTTTTGCGTAGAGATGAGGTTTTAGTGGTCGGGTACAGCGTGAGGACTGAAGTTCCAAAGCAAAGCCTCCACAGCCCCTTTTTACGCATATTTTCGAGCGAAACAGACGGGTTAGGTTACCGCGTCGCATTCTTTCCTTGTCCATTATTGGGGGCTTTCCTCTCCCTTCCACTCCATTTTGCCCCTTTCTTTTAATTCTCTGCACGTAGATAGTTCGCGGAATAATGGAATACGTCTAAAATTCTCTCTTTCTCTTCCTCTGTTATTCATGTGCACACAATCACCAAACTGTTTATTTCATGGAAACGAGGATGACCTGGTAGAGAAGTGGCCTATTAAGAATCTCATAGAGCATTTCTATCGTCTGTTTTCGCGGGGAAACGTACGACACGTTTTGCAATACTGTTTGAGTTGTCTTGTCACTGGCACTAAGGACGGTGGAGTTTCCATTCAAGTTGATAGGCTTCCACTAGATCTCTCGCTCTTACAAACCACGCTTTAAATGTGGATGGACGCTGTTAGTTCCAAGCACTCGTTTGTACTTTAACGACATTTGTGACAGTTTACTAACCTCTCGAGAACGAACTGTTGTCACACATTCACATCTCTCTCTTACAAACACATAATCAAACACACTCTCACATTTGTACTTTTGGTGACTTAGCCTGTCTTGTTCAAGAAGCGTTAAACTGTCTGTCGTTTTACTTATCCATAAGAACTCTACTGAATATGTTTCAAGAAGCAAAAGTGGATACTTAGGTTGAAGGGGAAAATAAAACTCACTAAAACTTCAAAATCGGCACTACGTTACCGGTTTTAGCCCAAAGAAATAGTAGTGATGTGGTAACGGCTCGAAAAAATTGGCAACCTTTAGCTCTGGAAAGGGGTTCAGAAACTCGAGGCCTGAAAGATGAAGTACCGAATATAAAATAGGTCATATGGGATATAAAATGGGTGGATTTCCAACACAATATGAAGATTAATTATTTTACTCAGAAAAAGATTTTGTGGATTCCAAATTTATATCAAAATTGAAACTGTTTCGCAGATGCACCCGAACTTGCAATAAGTTTGTGCGAGGTTTGGTATTGTGAGTTTGCAAACGTGTTAAAATCTTGCAGCAATGCTAGTTAACAAAGAACAAAGTTGCTACAAAACTTTCACGCTAAATTGCTACAAACTCATCTTGTTAAACATCAAGCCTGTGGCGGAAAAATCAACTGTTAGGATAGGGCCTCGAACTTACAATCTTCGGTTTGTTTGTTGTCCGTCACTCTAACCATTACTCTATCGCGCCAAGAGCCCTTTTATGTTACGAAGATAGTTTCTGAAGTAAATGTATGTGTATTGGCTGAAATTCGAAACTGGGAAAGCGTATTGCGTTTTTGGTCTTTGTATTGCGTATGATGAAAGATAAAAGTAATTATCTTACCTCAATTGGTTAACTTATTATCGGGAAGTGCGTTGAATTTTGAAAATTTTGCAAAATGTTGAAAAATACAAAAGGAAGGAAAATAACCTTTATAAGTACGAACAGAAAAGGTGTTGAAAAAAGAATTTTTTTAATGGAACCCTGACGTTCTAGTTAGTAGTGCAAAAGGAAAAATCACTGTTAGTTTATCACTATAAGGAAAATCAAGGCTAGTCTAAACTTGATATAAACTAGCGTGCTATCTGCGAAATTTGCAGCCGTTTGTTTGAGAAATGGCATTGACACTAACAGTAAACTACACATCATTATGATTCTCCTGATGTGACTCGCTTTTGAAAAATCAACGAATCAGCCTTCTTCATAGCACCAACACAAGATCAGTAAGCCTTCCCAGTTTCGAATTTAAATCTATATGTATGATTTTCTTTCAGAAACTGTCTTCGTAACAGAAAAGGACTGGTAAAATATACTATATTCAAGAGGAAAAACAGTGGAGTAGTGGTTAGAGAACCAGAAAACAAACAAATCTGCAGATTTTGGCTTCGAACCCCACAGTAGACAATATAAATATTTTCTCGACACAGGTTCGATGTTGGTCTACCAACCTTTTTTTAAAAAAGGTTTGTAGCAAGTTTGACCTGAAAGGTTTCTAGCAAGTTTCGCGTGCAAAGTTTGTAGTAAATTTGTCACTTGTCATGTAGCAAGTTTGCTGCAAGATGGTAACAAATTTTCAGTTATGTAGTGCCAAACTTGCTGCAAATTTAGAGATTTGCAGTTCCAAACTTGGAACAAACTTGCTGCAAGTTTACTGTACTATCCGGGTTACAAAGAGAAATGGCGGCCATTTTTGCAAACAAAGAGAAGAACTTAAAAATTTTTTACGTGGTTGTTTTTAAAATTAGGTTTTATTCTCTGAAAACCTTTTATTATTTTACTGTTTAGGAGAAAATATACAAGAACTTTCTTGCATAGTATTTAGATAGTCATTCATCCACATCATTATAACTGTCGCAATGACTATCGCTTTAACCGGTAAAAGGTTTTCCATTACATCATCTACCAACATTTTGAAGCTTTTATCTGTTTCATTGTTTTCACCTAATGTCTGCCTTTCTAGAACTTCTACTATATCTGCCAGAACTAGTGAATATATTTTGTACGAAGATCACCAAACTGGTTTTCCATTGTCAATCAAGAGTACAATCTTTTCTCTGCATTGGATGTTCAATGTGAGCAACTTAAGTTTATCCGCCGACATTTACTCGATTCATGTAAACTCTTCAAGGCGTGGAACTAATGTGTCATCAATAGTCCAAGATGTTCTGAGTTTTTGGAAAGCTGTAAGATAGGACTCATACTTCTGGGACAGCAATATTTTGAAGAGTTTTATCTTTGAAGGCTGTTGTGGTATCACAACCGATGAAAATGTGAAGTGCAGGACACTTCTGAGGAAACCTATATGCTCCTGCTAGTTTTGTAGTATTAACTAGTCTTGTTTTGTTTCCAGAACCTGTTTGAAACAACAAATTGTAAATGATATCACTAGCATGAGACAATAACATCCAAAAATGTCCCTATCAAGAATTTTCACTCTTATTAGTTCATACGTGTGACTCTCAAGTATTAACGCAGCTTTCTTGAACATTGATAGATTGAAAATTCACCTCTCTTCAAATAAACGAAGTTGCAATCTCCAGTTTGATTTTAATTTCTTTTTCTGACGACCACACATCATGTAGAAACTATTTACTATTTGTTTCCTTCATTGCAGTTCTCTGGTATTTTAAATTTTGGACCAACCATAATCAACATTCCAGAAGCTATCCTTTGGTTTCTTTTGTAGACTCTACAGTATAGTTTATGGTTGTACTTACTTTAACACTCGTCTGTAAGTCTGTAATAGTTTTTCAAGTTGATTTTATGAAAAAACTTTATTTTTTTTTCAGGAGTCTTTTTCTTCTATAAATAGATCTCTTGCATAAATCTCCTGCTTTTCCGCATGTAAAACAACTCGTTCAATGCCCATCATATACTGGAATGCTTGAATATGTTCAATGAAGTAAGCAACCTTTCTGAAAAATAAGTAATTAAGTTGTTTTATATTTTCTGCAAAAGAGTAAAGTAATTAAGAGTTTTAAGAGAATACATTTATTTTCATGAGCATCCTTTTTTGCAGAAATGTCCGCCATTGTTTTAAATTTTAGCAGCTTCATTCTAGTATAAATTTGGAATCCTTAAATTCCTTTCCGGTTGCATTCAATCGAAAAAAAAATCCCTTTCGGTAGGCCTACAGGCTAAGGTAGATAGTGCTTTTGAGAGGATGCGCATCCTTTATCTTAACCAAAATCTCCCTGCAGCACTACACCACCATTGTGTCCATCTGCACCCTCCCATGGGGGGCTGCGCCCCAAAGGGAAGGTTTGCCCCATTTATTGTAACCTACTCTTGGTCATACACCTTCAAAGAAAATTTCGTTTCTCTACCTTCAATGATTTGAAAATTGGGTTTTTGGGGCGGCCATTTTGGATTCAAGTTGACGACTTTTTGAAAGTTTTCTTATATTGTCGTGATCTACGTGTGATGGTACACCTTCAAGTAAAATTTCATTTATTCAGCTCAAACGATGTACAAAATGGGATTTTGGGCGGCCATTTTGGATCCAAGATGGCGACTATTCCCAAATGTTGTAATATTTCCCTAAACTACTCGTCATAATGCACCTTTATGCCAAATTTCGTATCTCTAGCTCAAACAATATGGAAAATAGATTTCTTGCTTCCGCCATTTTGGATCCAAGATGGCGTCCTTTAATGCATTAGGTAACATTTTCGTAATCAAGGAGCGATGTTTTACCTTTATGACAAATTTGATTTCAATAGCGCCAGCGGTTTAGGCTGTGTATTCTATACAACAATGGGTTCGGCGGCCATTTTGGATCCAAGATTGCGGCTGATTTTGCTCATACTTAGATATCGTACCGATCTCAATAGGTATATTTTTCTTCGAAATCTACCTAACAAAACTTATGACCCATAATATGACACACTTAAGAAAAACCTTCATTTTTCAGAACCCTCTTTTCGGACCTTCAGGTTGGATTTTCCCAATGGTTTTGTGATCAGAGGAGGGGAAATTAAGTAACGGGTCTATACCGTACGTGAAGGACCTGGAGCTATTCTTTTACTGCTTATTAAAAAAACATATTTGAAGCATAATATGGATTTTTTTTACAACACTGCAATCTTATTATTAGCCGCAACTGGATTTTTTTCTGTTTCAATAAGGTGTATGATAATTGCCTTTTACAAAATTTCACTTGAAATAGTAATTATTGCGGATTAGTTATCCAATAGAATTGGGGAATATGGATGAATAACTTTAGAATTTTTTTATTTATACCCTTTAGACATCTGAGGCTCAAGGCGTGATAGGGGAGGGGAAATGATTCGGGAAGGTGTCGACCAGGGCCTATGTTTGAGGTCCCATCCCGGCATTTGCCTGGTATGACTGAGGAAAAACCCTAGAAAGTTCTCAGGATGGTAGGCCGCTAGGATCGAACCCACGATCTCCCCTATTGCTACGCCGACGCTCTACCACTGAGCTATGGCGACTCGGTGAATAACTTGAAGAGTTAGATACGAGAATAATGTAACTCAATTTGTGTCAAACGATAAATAATACTTAGCCTAATACATTTCTATAAAAAGTTAATAGGAAGTAGTCTATATATACATCCGGTATACTGTTTACATCAGGGGCGAATCCAGGGGGGGGGGGCGATTGCCCCTCCCACAATTGTATACTTTTTGTTTTAAAAATAAAATAAAATAAAACCCATCCCAGAATTGGAGCTCTTGATTTTTTCACTTTGTATTATAAATATAAAATAAAACCTAAAACAGGTAGCCCTTACTTTTCTTTATGTTGCAGAAGTCAAATGAAGCAATACATTGCAAGAAATTACTTGCCCTGGCGTTCTTGCTCAAAAAATGCCCACATTCGAAAACGCAGGTGGTCATTTCTGTTCTTTCTTTTCGCTGTCCCTCCGTTCTCAAAACCGATCTCTGCTTCCTGTTAACAATTGGCAGACAATAAGTTATGATCCCTATCTGTTTGCAAGTGTTTGTCAATATTCCTGTTTTAGAAATGCCAGTTTGATAGGTGCAAAAAGTAAATAGACCTAATGGTCTCGAAACCTGGACTCGAAGTCGGATGAGTCAAGATCGATTGACTGGCCTAGCTCTCATATACTGTATGTCCATCGTGTAATCAATATCGATGTTGAGAAACTGGTAGAGAAATTCGCTACTTTGCGACAACGCAAGCTGGAATTTGTTTTGTAAAGTGTTGTGAGACGGGAACTGATTCTTTTGTGCATTTCCTTTGTCTATTCAAGACTGTTTATTTTGTGTTTGCAACAACTAAATCTGTCATACAAACTAATCAAGCATTAGTAATTACATATACTTTTATTTGTGAATCAAGCGTGTTTGTAGGCCTATCGCATTTGTTAAAATATTCAGTTATTCCAAAAATTTTAATTCACATAGGTTAGTCGTGCATTTTACATGCAAGTACAATTGAAAATAGCAGGGAAAAGAAGGAAGTAATAAAAAATAATGTATGAATAGGAATTAAAAGGTCTTTATTAAAAATAAATTCGCATTCTTCTTCTTCTACTACTTATTATTATTATTGTAATCAGTATCAATTTTTAAATAAGTTAATTCTACAGAAGAGCTGCGTTTTCTTTTCTAAAGTTGTTTTACTTTTTTTTTTTTTTTTTTGCAATACACTTTTACCTTGTTTTGAGCTCGAAAGACCGCCCCTCCCAAATATTCAGCCTGGATTCACCCCTGGTTTACATACTGCCAAGACCTAAACCGAAGAAAAATAGCGCTACACTTTGACACCTTTGTTGTTGTATTTAGTTTGCAAGATTTGCTAGAATGGAGTTCACTGGCTCTTGCATCCAGTTCTTTAGTTCTGACGTGAGTATGGATATTAAAGACCAACAATCCGAAAGTTAGACTCGGAACAACTAGGACCCAAAATATGAGTTGTTTATGATAATTAGGCTCTGTGCGTATATTGCTTGATAGTTTCATATCCTTTCATGTGGCTTTTAAATGTTGTAATGGTCAGCTACATGAAAGGGTAGGAATCATTACTGGAAACTAAATTAGCACATAATGACAGAAGTTGATGTTTAAGTGTTGCTCCGCATTGAGTTCTCGAGAGAGCTAATTGAATCTACCATCTCCTCCAAAGGAGCCCAGTTAGGGTGAGAGAGTCTGTTTGGTTTTGACCTTTACTAGACAAATGTCGCGAGGAAGACTCATCACCGTAATTTACGATCTTGTTAATGGACTCTGCGTCTTCACGTTGGTAGGCTATTTTGTCTGAGATCCTGAGGGAGTCTCTTTAGTAATTAGCGTATTAGCATATTGAACAAGGCGTTTCTGTGTTCAAGCCAACTGAAAATATAGCTATTATTTTATGGTTTGATTGTAACATAACAATGGAAAAATGTATAACCAAAGCACGAATGTGGTGACGTACATTTTCAAAATTTATACACGAAGAATAAAATTGAAATCCAGAAAACTGTAGTTGGAAATATGAAATACTAAAATTTTGAAACTGGAAAATAATACCATTTCATGAGATGAAATCTTAAACGTAAGATCTCGTAGGCCCATTATGAAGATTGTTTGAGAAATTGAAGTGATTCCCAAGACTTGACAAGGCATTATTATACTTTATTGTAACTTTAAAAGAAAGAGTTTCCAACGCAATCTATGAAACATTATTTAAACATTTTTTCTTTGTGATTAGATTGTTTGAGTATTTTCAAAGTGTTAGACAACTGCTAATACTAAATTTTGGACATAAGATTTCGAGACGCAGCATTGTCCCATTGTTATAATCATAGAATAGAATATCATTATTGTAATAGACTGCGACACTGATTTTGACACCAAATCTGAGAAGTTCGATGAAAATTCGATATATTTTAACTAATGATTAATAATTTAATGGTGACAAAAGCATTATAATTATCCAAGAATTTTATAGTGCCGATTCTTTTATAAAGAATTATATAAAATTTGAATAACTCAATGAATGGGTGCACACAAAATGTGCTAATTATTGTAATGGGAGAAATTGTCTCCCAATCACACGATTAATTATTCAAATTAATCAAATACGTGTAAGGATTATTGTACTGGAATGAGTGTGTGTGTGTGTGTGTGCACTTCGCAAGTCAGGTATAAATATTTATAATGTGTGTATATTTTTTATTATGAATAATTCCATGTAGATTGTATGTATAGGTATAATCTGAAAATCTTTCCTACTATTTTTTTCGCGTTCACAGGATAACTTTTTTTCAGTTGCTTTTCTTTGTATTCCAAAAAGGCCTCGATGATCTCGCCACCTGAAAATTCAAATTCTATTGACTGAGGCAGAGGTTTGGGAAATTTTGAATTTGAATAGAGTGACGGTTGTTTGGAGTAATATATAAGTCAAGCTGCCGCTCGTCAATCATTTCCCAACTGATTAATTTAATTTACATTCCTAATTACTTATTAAATTCCAAGGATGAAAGTAGCCTAAGATGGCCAGAAGTCCTGCCCTGGTGGCCCTGCGGGTCCTTGGCAATTTACATGTTTGTCGTTGTCGTCCAGCTTGACCCAGAGCAGCGTTGGGACTCATTGAGGCGAGACGTATGTCAGTCGTTCTCCGGTGCGACACTAGCTGATCGTCCAAACATAGGCACTAATCACAACAATTAATTAATGAGCTAATTCATTAAATAAAGTAACTACTATATATCTAACAAAAAGAGATCTAAAGTTTCATAGGGATAGTTACTAAACTAATTAATATCTGATTTTGTTAGTGTACGGGGAAGGTAGTTTTAAGGGCCAGTGGTAGGTGTAGGTTCGCGTAGTAGGAAATTAAAATTCAAACCTTCATAAAAGTTTTCCTCACTATTCCTATGTCCATAACCTTTGTAATCCTCCACATCTTATCATAACCAAAGAAAAAAATCAACCAAGAAGAAAATAGGCCATGCATCGCAAGACAAAGAAGTTAAGCACACCAAAATTAAGAATCTAAAAACCAAACAGGGTGAAAATGAAGCAAAGAATCCAGATCTACAGCAAGGTTCTACAGATACTCATATGGATGATAATTTCCATTCCTTATTATTCCAAATCTGTATGTTTCTTTGCCCCCCTCTTAGATCTCTGTAACTACAGGTCACACAGAGATGAACTATGCACCGTTGGATTCGTCATGGTCTTAAACGGTGGGGAAACTTATCAGTTTGACTCTAAAAATAGCAGGTCTTTTTAAATCGCTTAGCATTCTCCATTACCATGTAGAGTTTATACCCTAAACCTCCGGAGCTAGAAACACCAAATATGGTATGAAGTACATCATAACCAGTAGGTTAAGAAAATATTACAAAATGTTGAAAGAGTCGCCACCTTGGATCCAAAGTGACCGCAAAACCCATTGTTATATAGAATACACAACCTAAACCACTGGAGTTAGAAACACCAAATTTGGTAGAAAGGCACATCATCACTAGTAGGTTACGAAAATATTACAAATTGCACCCAAATAGGCTATCATGGAAACAAGATGGCGGATCATAAAAAATCATTTTCCACACCGTTTGAGCTAAAATACGAAATTTGACATAATGGTGTATTATCACAAGTAATTTAGCAAAATATTATATTTTGAAAAAGTCGCCATCTTGGATTCAAAATGGCTGCCCACAATCATTTTTCACACCATTCAAGCTAGATAAAATAAATGTATGAAGGTATCTCACAAGTAGCTCACGACAATATAAAAAAAACGTTTAAAACTCGCCATCTTTAATCCAAAATGGCCGCCCAAAACCCATTTTCCACACCACTGAAGCCAGAGAAATGAAATTTGGTATGAATGTGTATGGCCAAGAGTAGGTTACAATAAATGGGCAACCCCCTTTAAGGGGCCGCAGCACCTTGGGGGGTATGAGGATCTGTACCATGGGGGCGGAGTCCCCCGGAGAGTCTGGTTTCGATAAACAAATGAGCTAGTCAAGAGAAATTTGGCGTTAAGGAAAATTATCAAGATTAGCTTATGAGAAACACATTAAATGCTCAAAAAGTCGCCATGTTGAAAAATGACATTTTCCCTATATCTTCCGTATTTTGGGGAATATCTCGACCAAACCTGCACATTTCGACGCAGACCATTTTAAATATATTTAATTCGCTTTAAATGTATTTAAATGGTTTTCATGTATTTTCGGTACCACCGACCGCCATCTTAAAAAAAACGGACTTAAAAAAAACGGACATATCTTCGGCGTTTATGGGAACATTTTAACCAAAATTTTTCTACTCAAAGCGATGTACCTATTGTGTTCATTTATTTTCAGTACCTTTGGCTGCCATCTATAAAAAAAAAAGACTTTTCCCTATATAGTCGGTGTTTATTGCCCAATTTCAACGAAATCAACATATTTCGACTCAAAGCGATGTACCTCAACGTTTTTTATTTATTTTCGGTATCTTCGGCCGCCATATTGAAAAAATGGACTTTTCCCTATATCTTCGACGTTTATGGGAATATTTAAACCAAACAAACATATTTGGACTCAAAGCGATGTACCTCAATGGTTTTCACGTATTTTCGGTTGCGTTGGATTTGTCGTGATCAGAAGCAATGATGAAACTATGAATGTGACAAAGCTTAAACCATGCACCATTGGGTTCATAATGGTATGAAACCGTGGAATAACCTACAACTTTGACCCTAAAATTGGTAGATCCTTTCTATTAATAGCCGCTTGGTATTCTCCATTTGTGCCCCTCCTAGATCTCAGAAACTACACTGTTAAAAATTACTTTCTCAGAAATGAATACATTTTCCTACTCAAAAATAATCGAGTAAATTTTACTTGAAAGTGAGAAAAAATATTCTCAAAAATTAAAATTTGAGAATGGTAATTCTCAAATACGAACTAAGGCATACTTTTCAAATTTGAGCTGATGCAATTATTCAAACTGTGTGTCTCTGGAAAGGTAATATTACAATCCTGCGAGATAATATGTATACATAGTTTATTATCTGCCGAGCGTTATAAAAGAATATCGTAAACAAGTGCAATGATCTGAAACATACAACAAGAACTAAATTTTCTGTCGGATAGTCCAATCTGTATCGCTGCGACTGCATGTGATATTCATACGCGGGCGTGATCGCGGTACAAATAAAACATACTGTCGGGATTTAAGTTTAACTCTTCTGCTTCCTAAGATTTATTTTTCGTAATATTATAAAGTGTGTTTACCTGTTGTGGTATAATAAACTCCTAATAAAGGTGAATGAGTTTCATAACATACTGTCGCCTGTTGCATTTTCCGCGTTGTCAGTAGATGTCTCTACCTTTAATGGTGCAAAGTTGAAGTGAGTAACTGCTTTGTATTATGCTAAATTGTTGTTTTTTGTGTTGTGTTATTGGCACATGATTTAAATATGTTTAATAATGATTCGTTATGCAGATTAAAGCGATTGTACAAACACAATGGAGTATTGTAAAATGATATGTACCTCAGATGGATATGTACAGCAAGAATATAAATTATGTATGGATGGTGCAGCATGTATAGGATATACTTATACTTATCCTCTGTTCAGTAAATATTTTTATCTTTGCCGCCTGCGTTTGTCTTTAGTTAGATGTAGGAGAGGGCTTTTCTGTGGTTGCAGATACGAGCTGAAAACACTGGTGCGATCACCGATAAAGTTCTCTCTCTACTGTTGGTTAGAGGTCTGTAATCCCACTGCAGGTTATACTTGGGACAATTTTGAATACATATTTTCTCATCTTCATTCGCTCTCAACGTCATTTTGAGTAAATTCATTCTCAATGTGAATATGTTTCTCTCAATTTCGAATAACTATTTTGTCATTTGTTTAGCTCTCATATCGATTTTGAGTGATTACCCTATCAAAACTTTGAAACAAATGTTCTCAATTTTGACTAACTATTTTCTCATTTTCGTACCTCCGGAGCTATCTTTTGAGTCATTACATTCTCAACATTTTGAGCATATGCTTCGTCACTTTTGAATATCTTTCTTCTCATTTCTGAAAATAGTTCCAACTTTTCTCATTTTTGAGCCGAAATTTACACTCATTTTCGAGTAGTTTTACCTCATGTTTGAGACTTTTTTTCTCATTATCCGAGAGATATTTTCTCATTTTCTGAGCACCATCACGTGTTCAAAATTGATCAAAATTTAGTCGGAGCCAGATTGAGCCCAAAATTTTCTCAAATTGAGATTTTTTCTCACTTTTGAATAAACCTTTTCAACAGTACAAGTACGACAGAGATGGTCTATACACCGTTAAATTAGTTATGTTCTGCAACGGTGAGAAAAACAATGAATGCGACTTTAAAACTGGCAGGTCCTTTTCAATCGCTTAGTATTCTCCATTTGTGCCCCTACGAGATTTCAGTAGCCACAAGTTTGACAGAGATAAACCATACACCGTTGGAATAGTCATGGACACTGGTGGGAAAATCTACAACTGACTCTGAAACTGGCAGGCCCCGGCATTCGCTTGGTAACCTCCATTTGTCCCTATGATTATAACTCTTTCTTTTGGATACGTTATAGGATAATTTTAATTTATACGAGGGCTCTTTGGTTTTGTCTACAATAAAACCATTACTTAACTTGTTAAAAATATTAATATTATTGAACTGTATTTTGTATAAATAAACATTAAGAGAGTTAAATAAATGTTATCTCGTTATTATTATTATTATTATTAAATGGTGAGATAGCGAAGGATAATAATTTGTCAGAATGTGAAGTTGGGAAAGGTAAAAAGACGGGGAGAGGAGGAGGGGAAAAGAGAGGAGTGAGCGCGTTGTAAATCATGAGCCTAGGGCGCCTAGATGCATAAATACGGGTCTGCTTGGAGGAAATAAAGAACATGAGAAATTCTTGTGCGGAGTACCAGAAAAAGGTACCCGACAGCCGAGATGACACTTGGAGGAAAGCCCTGTCTGTTACTTTCGCTTCCCCTTTCCCATAACGATGCTCATCGAGGTTCGTCATCTCATCTATTCGTAAATTTAGGTAAAATAAATTACTTCTCCGAAGAAAGTAACACTTTATTACTTTGCAAGATCCATTAGTCTGTATGAAGAGCGTAAAACTGATAAATATTGCTAGAGATAAGGTAAAGCTTTACCTCTTAACAAGTTATCACAGCTGTTTAAAGAGAAATATGATGCAGGAAGGCTACCATTGATCTCCACAAACTTTCAAACAGTTCTGAACAGTTTCAAAGTTCTACCTCACGACTACCTCTGGCAAAAAGAGAGTTAGAAGGCAGTTGAACATGAAAGCTTTCGTATTCAACAGAAGCGGAACAGTACGGATAACTTCGCTTACAACTCTATGTAACTATGTTAAATCTCAGCTAAAATTTCATAGAAATATGCGTTATTTCAAGCAACTTGCTTTTCAAATAGAAAAGAGTAAAGGAAATGTATTGAGTTGTCAATATTTGGTTGTTTTATTACAAATCACATTAGCATAATCTTACTACTACCACAATATTTATTGACTTAATGTTAACATTTAATATATGTTTGCTATCGTATTACCGTCCTTTACTTTTTCAGTGGGAAATGAAAAGTTGACACAAGTAGAGGAGAAACAATAATAGAGCATAGTGGATCAGTGTGTAGTGTAGTGTGCATCAGCTGGGAAATACCTCGAAATAACACCAATACAACTTCCCTTTTAGTACAAGTAGCGATAACACTAAAACCTGATGATATACAAGAGCAACTCGAAATTGTTCTTTCAAAATACTATTGACTTTCAATTAGGGAAACAAAATCATATTATTTTATTTTGTGGGTCATCTGCTGAGGCAATGCATGGACTCTCATTTGTTTACTATCCTATATACTTGGTACTGCGTTAAACATTTTACAAATGTTAGGCAATAAAACCTGAATACGTATTTTTGTTTCCAAAGTTTTAAAATATGTATATTTTCTTCCGCGCTTCAAATGTTATTTCTGTTTCTCATGTCTGGAAATATCTGTCTTCGTTCCGTTACACATTTTTAAAATAACAATTTCGTGTATTTTAAAACTAAACATTATGTTAGTCACAAGAGATAAAACTTTGTGTAATATCCTGTTAAGCCTGGGGTATTGACATTTTATTCTCTTCCATTTATTTGTGAATATAATAAAGGGGTATTGTCAAAATAAATATATTTCTGAATTCAACCGACAGTTCGTTGAACGATGGTCCTCCATTCATTCTGCCATGCTTGAAGCATAACCGGAAGCCACACTCTCATATTTTTTTTAAGAAGAAAAATATATACTGTTGGAACATAATGAATGTAGAGGTTTCTCTTAATTGAAGATAAATTGTCGTTTGCCTCTCATTGTGGGTGGGTAGCCTGTGGGGTTCTGTTCTAAGAGAAAATTAATACTTTTTTCTGTTTCAGATACTACAGATGTTTTAAAGGAGTTCTTTCGTGTTTGCATGAGATATATGGTATATGCGTTGTATTTGAGTATGATTAAACTATTTCTTGACCCTTAAAAGCGATAAACAAAGAGGAGACCACTACCGTTATTACATTTCTTGAAGATGAAGTTCGAGGCTCCGTTTAGAGCACAGCATTTGTGAAAATAATACATGCATTCTCTTGACTTACATTGCAGTCAAAATATGTGTGAGATCCGACTCCCTGAGTCACATCGATATTTCGGTGTTAAAGACATACAGTATGTTCACATTAACAAATTAAATTATCAATTTATTTATGGCCGTTAGGCATCTCAGGATCCGACTAGGATGTTGGAAGGTAATCGCCCAGGATCTATTTTGTAGGTACAACCCCGACATTTGCCTGGTGTGGCTGAGGAATAACCCTGGAGAAACTCAGTGAGGATGGACGATTGCTGGAACCGTTCCGAGGACCTTTTGATTGCTAAGCCAACCCTCTACCAACTGATCTACGTACACGTTATCACATTCACAATTTGCTTTTTGGTCGTCTTAGCCTTAATCGGTTACCTTTAAATGGTTTACTCGATGAAGAAGTTCAATGGCACTATTTGAAATTTTATGTTAACTTTTAGCATAACTTTGACTAAGCCTGAAGATGTCACCTAAGTTCACATGTAACCTCAAATCTTGTTTATATTCCATCATCGACAGTCAGTGCCAAAAGTTTGTACTCAGTTGTAAAAATTTCTTCTCCGAATAATTTTGAAGCGGAGTACGGTTCAGTACGGTTGAGTATTTTTCCTATAATGTAAAGAGAATGTGATTTTCTGTAACTTAGAAGAAATTGCACAACAATCAGTCTATTCATTCCAGAATAATTTGGGCAAGAAATTTTACGACTGGCTACAAAGTTTGGCGTTGACATTAACTTTATACCATTTGGAGGAAACCAACTTTAGGTAAATGTAACAGGCAATGGCGATTGCATTCATATGAGAAGGGTCACTCTCTCGTTACCTCTCTCAATAAGAGTGTATTTTCAAAGCTGCCGCTTGGTTTCTCTACACTCTGAGACAAATCATGCTTGCGTTGAAATCGGCAATTCTAGCTTCAAATTCAAGACCAAACACTGAAACGTCTCACACGCATGTAAATATAACGTGAGGGGTGGTGTGGTGGGTATCTTTACTGCTCTTCTCCTCGTGGATGGTGTTATGGAGATAGAAACGTAGCAAAGTAGTCTAAAGCACACGAATGTAAAGATTCATAGCTTCTTTTTATTATCATTGTGTCTATACAAGCTCTCATGAATTTAAAAATCGAATTTCCCAATGAAATATTGTACAAAGGAAAATATATAACTTATTGGAGACAATAATAATGCTACTGTGACAAGTACAGCAATAATGATAGCAGAGGTTAAAATCGTCATGTTCGAATTATAATAAAAACTGGAATTGTTACGCTCGCATTATAGGCAACACAATCAGTCTTCTCCAATCTAAAATAGTATTTCTTATATTACCTACAGATTGTATAATTGCTGTACTTCAGAACATTTCCATTTCCTATTTTGGGTTGCGTTACCTTCTGTCTCTCTCTTTCTTAAATTCCAATTAATTACTACGAACTAATTGTGTCGAAGAAAATTCTGAGGAGAAACTAAAATTTAGAAGTGCGTTCCACACCACATAAACACGTCTTGAACGTTTGACTACATATTCAGTTTTTTACACCAAACAGTAATCTTATAATAAAGACCAACATTCTATATCCATGCCCATATATATATATATATATAATCATATACAGCCATTTTCTATCCACTGCTGGATGAAGGCCTCCCCCTTTTCTTTCCACATATCTCGGTCTGCTGTTGCTAAGGCTTAAGGGAACCAACCGGGATGGACGCCTAATGTCCAACCCATACGTTCAGGTCGTGGGGCCTGTTAGTACCCAAGCAACTGCTTGGCGAACGAACATGG